>JASDQU010106099.1:24346-42075 GCA_032191745.1 Picea mariana
TGTATATGGTGTTTTTATCATTGGAAGGTGTTACAACTAGGGTTTGATAAGCTCTTCATGAATTTGTAAGTGTATTTTTCATACAAAACTTCTTGATTGAATGGTTGTAGGTTTAATATCTTACATGTATGGTTACATTGCTATTATTATGCTTAATCATTGAAACCCTAGGGAGAAAGCACACAGGTAGGTCCTTGCTTTATGTCCCCATGATAAAAGCTTGTTTAGCCATTTGATTTAGAGGAATATAGCCTAGCCATTGCTACACTAATTCTTCTTTTTCTGAGTTATATTTGAAATATAATTTGAAGAAGGAAGACGTCCTAGGCCTAATTAGGTTTACACCTAGGGTTTTGACCTTTAGGGTTTGAAGAGCCTTGGCTCTACAACACTTTTCAGCCCTAGATTTGTATTTCTAAGCTAGCCATTTTTGCCAAAGAGTTTTAAGGAAAGAGGGAGGAGCATGAGGCCTAGCTTAAGCTACACCGGAATGAGCCTCCTCCCCTTAGGGTTTTGACTTTGTGGCCCTGCCATTGCAGCACTAGAAAGCCTAACCTTCTAGTCCTTAAATTTAAATCTTCCCAAGCCTATAGCCTTACTCCTTGACTCCATTTACCCTAAGGCACTAGTCTAATAATTGCAACGTTGAGTCTTTGGTACTTTCAAAAATTGAAACCCTAACTAACCCTAGCGACCTTACTAACCCTAACTAGTTGATGACATCATGCCTATTTTGATCTCTTGCTTGGTATAAAACATTGTGGCTTTGTCATCTAGCAATTGGCATTGATGTGTAGATTATTTTCATTGGTGTAATTTGCAAAACGTCTACTTCCTTGCCCACCAAAACTAACCTAGGTTAGGGCTAACGTCACCCTTAGTAGGCTCGACGCAGCAACCTTTTGCATGTAAGTACATTAATGATATTTAAAGCATTGTGGTGAATTCTAAAGATTAATTTTATATATTGAATTTTCTATCACTTGTATTTATTGAGGAAGCAATATTATAAGTCTTAGCTTTAATTGCAATCATTGACTTCATCAATAATTACATTTCTTATGCTCATGTGTATATATCAAAGGTAGTCATTAACAATTTGAAGTACTAACCACTGCTGAACGTTTTAGTTTTATTTTCCTTGTCTCGCAAGCAGGTGCCCTTTCAGTGGAATACCTTCTCTTTGACTATCTTCTTGGCAGTAATCTGTGAAGGGAAAGATTATCTTAACCTTTGAAGCCTTAAACCCTTGATCCTTTCCTTCAAACACCCCAGATTACTAGGGATGTCTCCCTTGGGATTAGCCACCCTAAATAGAAAGATCCCCCCATCGAAGTGACAGTGGGTGGGGGAAGCTCTTGTTACGCCAGTTTGACTTTTCCTTTCAAGCTACTTGACCTACCCTACAAACTGAGCGATAACAAGGTGAATTGTTGTTACTATGGAAAAAATATAAGGAGAAACCATCGATGCACACAAAATTTGATTAATTCTTATATGCTCAAAGATATGAAGGGTAAAATGTTAATACTTCATGTTAATGGTAAACATTTGAAGGGTTTCTTCAACTGAAATTTTCTCATTTCCTTGTACATAATTATTCTTTTACTTAGTTTGTATATCCATACCTTTCACTCCATAGCCCAATGAATGGAAGCACCTGGTCATGAAGATTCTAGATTCTTGACAACCCACAGGGGGTTATCATCCCACAGCTGGAACCAGTTGTTGAGATCATTTCCCATTTCTGTGTTTTCCTTCCCTGTTCTATTTTTCCAACTTCTTTTTTCCATTTATTTTCCCTCTTACACACCTCCCATTTTGATCTAGATGATTTTCAGAACGAAATGAAAGAAGAGATATTTCAATGAAATACTTATGAAATTTTCTAGAAACAGAGAAATACAACAATACTTGATTTCTATTAATGAAATAATTGTAAAGAGACTGTAAAAATATAGAGTGCAAGACTCGCTAGAATGGTGGCATATTTATCTTTGAGAAGAGATGTGATGACTACTCTCATTTGCCATAAATTAATTATAATGAGGCTCTGAAGGCCTTTTTATGATAAACATGAATGCCAAAACCCTAAACATCCAAAAACCTAACCCTAGGAGATGAAACACCAAAGTTCATGTCGGCCTCGTTTGGGTAAGTTAGTGCATTAACTTCACAGGGTAGTAACTTTTACATACTATCTACGTTTTAGGTGTGTGATAGCCTGTTGGAAAGGTCTTTTCGAGAACTACACATTGTTCCATCAAACTTTGACTTCATCTACAATTTGACCATGGCATGCCAAAAAATCATATTTTAGGGCCCCAAAATGGCCCTGGAAGTACATAAAGTTGTGCTGACATAAAAACTTCTGAAATAAGCTAGTTGGATTAGGTGGGTGGCCACCAGTCTCCACCTAGAAGATGTGTAGGGATTCAGACGACCCCAGAAGTGTAGAACCCACAATTACAAAAAAGTATAGAAGAACATGTTGTACTAAAAATTGACAAGAGGAACTAGTTGGAATATGTGGGTGGCCACCAATATCCACCTGGATCAGTCCTCACCCCTTAGGAAGCAATGGTCTCCATTGCATTGAGTGCCTAGGGAAGAGGGGAAAGTGTTTTCTAAATATGAATTTTGGTCAGTTGTGTGCCTTATTGGATAATTTTTGTTGCTTGGTATGTGGAATAATGTCACAAACCTATTGCAGGCGAGGTTGAATCTGTTCCACCAACCTGTTGCCTCTGGGTTTGACGGGGCCTAGTGTAGGCACTATTGTAGGTGAAGAAACAATATATTCTTTCTCTTCGACAATATGTTTGTTCCGGATAGAAGGTGTTGAGGATACAGTGGTTGTAGTGGTATTTTGTGCATCCTTTGAATAGACTTTGAAGAGGATGAATTTTGCAGTATGAGAGATTACCTTGCAACACTATTTTGGTGGAACAATAGTCGGAACTACCTTTGGTACTTTATAGAGATAAACTCCCAGAGTAATAATGAAACTATGGGGTCTAGAATCGTAGATAGCATGACATTACCACATATATGGTTGGCCCAAAATAACATCACAGACATCAAGAGGGGAAACATCACACACTACCTCATCCTTGAAGGGATGGATGTCATAGGATAGGCGACACTGTTGGTTGACACAAAGATCTCATCCCTGGTGAAGCCACCCAATGTTGTATGGCTATGGGTGTGGTGTTGTTGACAACCCCAACTCTTTGATGACCTTAGCTGAGATGAGGTTTTTTTGGCTTACATTATCAATAATGAAATACAGCGGGGTCCCCTTCACCCACATTTGTGAATCAGGGATGATTTTAAGGATGGAAATTTATTTTAAAATGTAGAAACCTTGGCGAATCTTACTAATCCTTCATATGCCAACTATAAATGTTTGGCGATATTTTTGTAAAAATATTCAAATTTCTAAGGATTTTATATAGTTTTTATAAAATTTTGGCGATTTTTAAGGTAAAATAATTTTATCCAATAGAATTTGGGTGAATCATTTTTAAAATAATGAATCTCTTTTTTGGAAAAACCATGGAATGGAAGAGGCACTCCCCCTCTTCAGTATCTATTGGTTCTTCTGGTTGAATTTTTCTTTTCGCAACAATTGTAGTGGGGTATGTGTTGATGATCTGTCTGTTTTCAATATTTTCTGGATCATATTCTGAATCAGGGTTTGGCTCAGTGTCTTTGAACTTGAGCACCAATGAATGTTTAGAGCGACATTCATCGATGTTATGCCAGGGGATTTTGTGGAAGTCACACCACTTCCCAATTTCATTCTTCGTCTTTCCTTTACACTTATTTTCATGTGTCTTGGACTGGTTGTCTAGAGGTTGTTGGTTAGGTACATATTTACCATGCTTTGGTTGTTGCAAATTTGCAGACACGAAATCCCATTTGTTCTGGTGCCTAAATTTCTACTCGATTTTGACAACATATCGATAGGAATCTCCCAATGATGATATGTTTAGGAAATCCATTTTGATTTGTATGTACCTATGTCGAGCCCCAAGGTATTTCAGAACCAAATTTCACTTAGAGTCTTTGATACCCAGATTGGTGTGCAGGGTATGGAAAGTATTTGTGAACTCCGAAATTCTTTGTCTCTTCTCTTGCCACAGTGTGGTCGATCTCATGAACTGGTCTTCATAGTTATCAAAATGGTAGTATTGTTCCTTGACCGCATCCACAAAAAAATCCTAAGTGGGCTCGGCCCCATATATTCCAGATTCCTCTATGGAACTTTGTTCCCAATAAGTTTCCCACCAATGTTTGACATGGGGGAGAGCCTTGAGGAGTGCAAAGGTGATATTTTCCTTGTCGAAAAGATTTTGAACAGAGACATAAACTTCTAATATATTTAGCCATTTTTCTAGGGCATCCGCATCTATCTTACCTTCAAATATGGGAATATCAAAATTAACTTGTACCTTGAAGGAAGAGGTTCCTCCAAATGGTCACTTGATGAAGATGTGAATGTTTCTATCAGCAGGCATTGAAGGATGTGTGAAAAATTCTCCATCATTTCATCCCTCTGTCACGTGAGAGATTTCTCAAGCAAGAGGTTAATAGAATCCTATTCTCCATCTTTTTTCTTTTATGTCACCATCGAGGGTTTCTTGGGCTTGTGAGAGTGATTTTCCTCAACAGAGACAAGCTTGACACCCAACTGGCTATACTTAGACCTCATCGGGGACATGTGCTGAAAAATAATCATGATAATCCTACTCTGATACCACTGATATGGATTAATTTCAGAATGAAATGAAAGAAAAGATATTCCAATGAAATACGCATGAAATTTTCCATAAATAGAGAAATACAACAATACTTTATTTCTATTAATGAAAGAATTGTAAATAGAATATAAAAATATAGAGTGTAAGACTCACAAGAATGGTGGCATATTTCTCTCTGAGAAGATATGTGATAGCTACACACATTTGCCAGAAGATGATTACAATGAGTTTGTGAAGGAATTTTTATGATAAACATGAATTCCAAAACCCTATATATCCAAAACCCTAACTGTAGGAGATGAAACACCAAAATTCATGTGGGCCCTGTTTGGGTAAGTTAGTACATTAACTTCCCTGGGTCATAACTTTTGCATACGATCCTCATTTTAGGAGCGTGATAGCCCATTGGAAAGGTATTTTCAATAACTACGCATTATGTCATCAAACTCCGACTCTGTCTACAATTTGAATATGGCACGCAAAAAGAAAACTGTTTAGGGCCCTAAAATGGCCCTAGAAGTATATAAAGATGTGTTGGCATGAAAACTTCCAAACTAAGCCATTTGGATTAGGTGGGCGACCACTAGTATCCACCTGGAAGATGTTTAGGGCTTCATTAAACCACAGAAGTGTAGAACCCACAATTACAAATAAGTATAGAAGAATGTGATGCACTAAAAACTGACAAGATGAGCTAGATGGAATAGGTGGGTGGCCACCAATATCCACCTAGATCACCTTTTTCCCTCTTTATTTTACCCTTTCTTCTCTCCCTTTCTAGTTACCATAGTTAGTCATATTTCAGTAATCAATGAGTTTGTGGGTTGGAAGACCTTCATTTCCATCCACATTTCCACGTCCCAAGTCTGCTACTACACTTAGCCTCTTTTTCAATTTTGCAGGTTCACAGGTTCAAGCCCTCATCCTCCAAATTCCATGACCTCCACTTTGCACATAAATTTACATGATCTACATTTTGATTATCATATTTATCACGGGTATCGAGCCCATAAGTATTTTATTTTTTCTACATGCAGGTCTGACCGACCACCTTTCTACACTTAAAATTTTTTTTTATCATCCATAACCATGGGTTAGTGGGTTCTCGGGTTGGCGGGTTCATGAAAAGATCCATATTCAAATTTTCTCTTGTCCATCCCTGCCATTCTCTTGCTTTTCACAATATGCATTAAGTGTTGTTTAATGCTAAAAAATGTTGTGCAGGCTCCGAAAAGATCGTCATTAATGGAGAAAGGATCGAGGAATTCTCATTAAATTGCATTAAATATCCATTTGCCAAGGGATTAAATTATTGTCATCTCTCCAAAAGTATTTATTTGAGGATATTATCCATCTAAATAAATACTCCCATCAACCTATGGTAGCATCATCTAGACAACATTTTTGTGGTGATACTTTAAATATCTTTGGTCATTAAGACTGGAAATTTCAATGGTCAAGGACGTATTCATATTACTTCTCTCTTCCTGCATAGAAAGACATAATTGGACATATGGAATCACTTGTGTCGGGTGTGTTCCTGAGGTTTGACTATAAAGAACTTGTTGCATGGTGTGCCAAGAAGTACATTCCAAGCCATAGAATTATACAACTCCAAGATCATTCTTTGATTTCCTTCTCACCACAAGTTTTTTGCAAGATATTGAAGATCCTAGAGCCAACACTTTCCTTCAAAGGAGAACACTACAAAGATTTTTTGAAGAAACATAACAATGGGCTTGACCTCCTTCCTGAATATTTGAAGAATCCTGTGTCTATTCCGTAAGACATAACAAGGATCTAAGTTGAGTCTTTCAAAAACCCCTATCGATAAATTGCATGGTTGTTTACTAGGTTGACAATTCAAGAAATAACTGCTACTATTTCTCGCATGATTTTATATATTCTATATTTTACAGTGAAAGAACTGACCATCTTTGACTCGGGAAAATTGATTTCTATCAAAATCGCGTCCCAATTATCACACTATAAAAAGGACATAAAATTATATATGGCTTCCTATATGATATTTGCTATTGTGTATTGTTTTCAATTTCCAAACCTGACCATAAGTAAGAGGGTGAATCATGAAATAGATCCAGTTACCTTATGGTATCAAGCACTATGGTGACATAAGACCCCTCTATATTTTTATGAAGTTTATAATGATTTTGTCTCATTCTTCAAAAGGTTGTTGTTGGGAGAAAATACTTCAAGGATATCTGAATAGGCTAATAGATTCTTAGAGAAAAAAGGAATGATAGAACAAATGGATAACCACAGTGGCATAAGGATATTTTGTTTCAAAGAAAATCATTCGTTTCTCCCAGATCATGTATCTGACAAATTATTCATTACAAAGGTGGAAAGGAAATACAAATTCTCGCTACATTTTTTCCATGAAAAAAGGAAAAATAAATTCATCCCCTTGCCATGGAAAATTGGAGATTTCATGTTCAGAAACATAAATAAAATTGATGAGTTTGCAAATCATTTCAACAATGTAAATTTAAAGTATGTTGAAAAGATAAAGGGATTTGATCCTAAAAAAATATTTCTAGAACATATGCTTTCGGTGGTATTTCATAACTCGTTCATCGAGACTATCTTGAATGAAGAAGAAGAAGGTAACAACCAAATTACTAATGTACATGATGTTGGTGATCTAGAAACATTACTCAGTACCAATGATTTTTATAAGCAAAAGGGAAAAGGTCCCAGTGAAAAAAGTACCCAGTCTCGAGTTGTTACTCCCAAGAATACCATATCCCACAACAATCCTCCAACGACTCACCTAGTGAGAAAGGTTATCAAAATTACCTCAAGTGGAGGGGGAGAAAAGAATCCTCCCCCTGTGAAAATTGAGAGTTCAGATAAGCTCCCTGTGAGAAAAAAAAGGAAGAATTTAGTACAAGAGGAATCCTTTACTTTTCAAGGTGTTTTTTTTATAAGGAGTCTAAAAAGTTGATTGTAGAAAGAGGTGACCAGAAGAGTAAAAAGGGAAAATCTCACTCAAAGTTTGAACTGAAGGACATGGGACCATCCCAAACTTCTAAAATCCATAGGACAACCAGGGATGCTCTTAACAATTTTATTGATGATTTGGAAGCTGAAAATGCTAAGTTAAAAGAAAGAATCAATAAATTGGAAAATTCCATAATGCCTCTTCCAATCCTGGCAAGTTCTTTGTTAATGGTTAAACCAACTACAACCACCATTAAGTTAAAAGGAACTTCTAGTTTACTCACAACAACCCGAAGTTATGTAGAGAAAAACATTAAAAATTTAATGTCACTGATAACATAAGCATGGGAGGTATCAATAAATATTGTTTCTTTCATCTCAAGGGCACATGCTTTTCATGAGTATCTGCAATTTGATTTAAAGAATGAAGAAGGCTTCTATGTTGATTTTTTCTTTCCATTTGGAATAAAAATCTCAAATATGACAGAATTGAAAATAAGAGAAGAGGATTTTCCTTCTCCAAGTCAAATTAAACAACTAAATGCTTATTGGAAAGAAAAGATCAAGAATTTGAATAGCATTGTCCAAGCATGCGACAAAGCCATAGTAAAAAGAGAAGAACTATTCAAAAGACTCATGTAAATAGCCTTGGTAGGAAGCACTGATGAAGTACAAGATCCTAAGTTAATTCTCAATTCAATGTTTATGACAAAGCAACAATTTGATGAACAAGTTAAGATATTAAAGGGGTTATCAACTGAAAATTTTTATGGCATAATCAAACATAATGAAGAAGAGATAGACAATTGGTTGGTTGATTATTCTGTAAAAAATAAAGATATCGAGGAGGAAATACATGGAATTTATCATGACTTAGAAGACATGGAAGGAGAATTATTCAATATTAAAAGTAGTCGTGAAATAAATGTTGCACCAATGAAAAACTACATTGAACATTGGTTTAAAAAGGCAATTGACAAACTAACTAAAGAAGGCCAAGAATCTGCGGTTGAGATGGTTCTTATAACCATCAATGAGGATAATAAATGGAAAAAAAAGCAAGTGAACGGGGATATACCATCATAGTAAGTTTATCTTGATCACATCTTGATTTCTTTATCAGTTTTTTCATCCAGTTACTCCATTTCTTTCACTAGAAAGGTTTAACCAAAATATGATAACTCCTTCATGTCTTCTTACTAGGTCTTGCTACTTTGTCATCTCCCTCCATATTATTTCCAAATCTTACTTCTTGTTTATATTTGTTTTATGATATATGGGAGACCCAATCCCATTCCTAAGGAAAAATGCATTTAAATTTCAAGGCTTTGTAATAGACTCTATATTTTTCAGAAATGCCAAGAGAACTATTTCGGGATCTGTTTTGACTGTATTTTATAACTCTGATTTTTTAGTATAAAATATTTGAGATTGATCTATCATTATATTTATTTGATATCCACATTTTTTTACTCCATTAAAGTTATCTTATGCATGTAGAGCATCTTCTTTTATTTTATGTGATAAAAAATCTTTAGTTTAACTATGATGGATGTGAGGAAATTTTGTTTATCTTTTTCAAATATGTGATGTGTGAGGTTCCTGGTCAACTCTCAGGAATTCTCTAAATAAAACAAAAAAATTTATTTTATTGCAATCTTTACATTTCTTTGAATTTCACAACGGAATTTCTCTAAGTCCTATATTATTTTGAAAATCTAGAATTCTAAGAAAATCTTCAAACAAAGAGGAGTAACACCTCTATAAAAAAGCAGAGGGATTTGTATCGTCATCAGGTTATTGTTTTGGTCCTAGCGGATTCAAGCGTTAACACGACCATATTCTAATTTCCTAGGGATTATTTAATTATATTCGCTTTTGCGCTCCTTATTATCTTCTTTACCTTATCACATCACCAGTGATGAAACCAAGTCCTCTGGTACTCCGACCTTTTTAATCTTCTAACTCTCCCATATTCAATTTCATTGAAGTGTGCATACTCTATTTCACTAGTAGATCAAATGGTTCTGACTTAATATTTGGTTGAGTAGAAGGTCCACACAAGCTCAACAAGGTGTTTTGTTAATGTCCTTCCCATGTGCGCTTTAATCTTGCACTGAACCGTGTCCATAAACTTCATGCACGTTACTTTGCACTTTTGGATCTCAACCATGGATATTCCTCCTCAACAGATGGTCATGTTTTATTTGCAAGTTGAGATGGATGGTTCTCATTTACTCTAGGACTTCGGAATTTTAGGACTCTGACCTTTGTAGTCTTCCAACTCTCTTGGAGAAAATTTTGTTGGAGTGAGTATCATCACTTCCCTGCTTAATAACCTTCACATGTCCGAGATCTAGGACTGTAGGCTTAGGAGAAAAGTAGCTCCTTCTTTCCAGGTATTCGACTATTCGTGACTCTAGGACTGCAAGTTACTCGAACTCTGAAGTAGTTCAATCCCTCCAGAGTTTTGCCTACCGAATAAGTCATAAAGTTGCGGTGGTCGCTTGTTGTCAGTTGTTAGTACTCCTTACTCTATCCTTCCACTGTACTCGATTGAACGATCCAGAATTATCCTGAAGTAGATCAATGGTTAACCTTAATTCACTACTTCTCCCTTTAGTGCTTTAGTTTTTTTTGATTCCTCATAATCCTAGAGTGGTCAGCGTTGGGATGACTATTCCTTTCCCTATACGGTTGGATGATCCAAAAATATTAGATCAATGATCAACGTTAATTCATGATTTTGACCTTCAGTGATTTGGGTATTTCTAATGGTATGAGAAGTTGGTTATCTTCAGAGGTTGTAATCTCCCTCTATCTAATAATAACTCCCCCTGTGGGTATGTCTCCGTCTATATTCTCTGCAAGATGAAAAATATGATACCACTGTAATCTTCTTTCGCTTCAACATACTACTGCTTTACTAAGACAGAGTTCAAATCCTCAATAGTGATCTTCTCTTACTATAACGATCAGTGGACATGTCCATGCATCTACCATCTAAACTCATGCCACATGTTAGGCGCAGGCCTATTTTTGAGGAGATGTTATTTTTGGAGGAAAAACCTAGAATGAAGTAAAGTACAGCCAAAAAGAAAAGCAGGACATGCGAGGAAAGCATGCAAGGCATGCATGCAGGGAAACCAAACCATATTAGAGTTAGGATTTTTGTAGGACATTGTAATGGATGAAAAGCCAAGAATAAGTATAAATAAGTACCTAGGAGGTCTAGGTGGGGAGGGAGAGGAGGATTTTAGAGAAGACTAACTTATGTAGCTAGGGAAAATATTGTAAGATCATATAACATTTTGTAAGTTGTTGAGCCGCAGGAGAGCTAAGTAACTGAATCTTGAGGGTTAGATCGTAGGCTGCGGAGTCTAGTGTGATCTAGTCAGCCTTGCAAAGGTCGTAGAGTCTATTTTTGGGATCGTATAAATGGATTTGTAGAGCACGCGGTGCCATATATTATAGAACTATAATAAAAGAGCGAATTTTGCAAATCTTTGTGGATGTAGCCCAGGAGGGGGTGAACCATGGTAGATCATGTGTTATGTGAAGTGTTTATTGTCTATGTATTTTCTATCAATGATTAAATATTAGATTAATGTCTCGATGAAGTAGTTATATCTTTTGATTTACATGCATTAATAAAGAGAGACAAAATATCTAATATAGATGAATATTATAGTAAATGAATGAGGATCATGAAGTACAACCACCAATCCCCACTCTTTCCTAGACTACAAGCATATGAGCATTGCAGTCACCCATAGAATTATCTCAGGTGAGACTGCATAGTACACTCTATGTGTTGTGTTTCCTTCTATTTCACTAGGGGTTCGATAGTTTTAGAGGGATTTGTTGGAATCTTGTTTAGATATGGACCTAAGTCATCCCAAGAAGTGGGAAGAGAGAGTAATAACCTAAAAATGGTTTTGTTTTTGGCTAGAAATGCATGGGATTGAGTGAGTGGGATCTATGAAGGAATCGCAAAGAGAATGAAACTATAAAAAGGAATGTTCAAACCATGGAATCCAACGAAGGTGGAGATTGAAAGCTGGCTGAAAAAAAAGGAGCTGGAGTTTGCATAGAAAGACAACGAAAACCATAAAATAACACCACACAAATATCTGGACAAGTACGTGTTTAGCGACTTGCATGAAGTGTTTTTATGTGATTTCCCACATGTGTTGCAAGAGTGAATATTGAGGTTGAAATACAAACAGGAAACAAATCGGATCAAACAGTTAGAGTGGAATCCAATGGAGATCGTGCAACTACAAGAAGTTGATAACAAATTCATGCCCGAAATAGATTTCTGGCTAGATAGTATTGTTGCAGGATTTATCACATAATTTGTATTAGATACTGTGAAGTATTACAACGTAGTGGAGAAATATTTCCTGAAGGGACTTAGAGATAGGTATATATGATCTTTTTGTACTTCCATAAAGATCTTAATGTATAACAAAGGTGTGATGACTATGGCATCAGACAACTAAACTTCCCTGTGTGCATGGGGGAAGCACTAAGAAGAGATGGATAAAGGAAATACGGAGGAGGCCTTGTACCCAATCATGATGGAGGAAGATCATATCAAGAAGATAATGGCATCATTTATAAAAGCATGCAGTGGAGTACCCTACCAATATAAGATGAATAATAAGAAGTGATCCATAACACAGAGAGAGGGCTTGGCAAGTGATGAAGAAGAGGTAGAGGATCTTCGGGCTGTGGAGCAAATTGGGGAAATCCTGCAAAAAAAATATGAAAGGAAGGCAAGAGGTCCAGGGGAAGGAACAAAAGGAAGAACTCCTATCCATGTGGGTGTCAGTGTGGAACCCTTAAACCTATGTGTGGCTAAGACACCATAAAGAACACCACCATTTAGAAAACCGAATTTTAGTGGAAGAAAGACAACAGGAATTGCACCCAACCAAGGATAAACAATTAGAGGATCCAGTTCAAGAAGTAGTATTCAAGTATCTACACCATGCGAAGGTCATAATTCATCACCGTTCAAGATGGCATGACATGATCCCACCATCAGGTTACCTAAATTCAAGGGAGAGGAATCAAAGGATCATGAAAAACACTTGTTTATACGTGATACTATTTGGGAAGAAAAGAAGATCATAGATGAGGATACAAAAATTGCATAGTTATCTATCATGCTAAGAGACTGTGCACTAGATTGGTACATGAGATTAGCTACAAACAATCCACCAGAAACAAAAAGGATGATTGCAGATGTTAAGAAGCTACTGATAAATGAATTTCAGAATCCTAGCTCAGATGATCAGTACATGAATGAGATTATTGAAATCAAGAAGAAACCAAGTGAGTATGTTTGGGAGATCGATCAGAGGTTTAAACTTCTTAAAGGTAAGTTGAGTTATGTCATGACTGATATTAAACATAGACATTTGTTTTTGAACTCCCTATTACCACATATTAAATACCCTTTGAGGCAACAAAAGTTTCAGACGCAGACAGAGGCTCTACAAGTAGCCCTACAACTCTAAGAGAACTAGTACCAAAAGATAGATCCAACAATAAAGGAGTTGAAGGAGGATATGAAGAATCTCACTTTTCAACTAAACCAGAATAGGGGCAAAGAGAAAAGAGAATTTGTTTGGTGTACCACATGTAGAACAGAAGGACACCACAAGAATGAGTGCCCAACTTTCGCGCAGTACATGGAAACAGGGCTACCAAACCATTTACCTATAGGAGGGCCATGGTGAGAGATCTGTAAAACACATGGACATGATCCATATCATTTTCCAATGATGCAGAAGTAGTAGACAATACCAAGAGTTCATATTGCAACTTTTTCAAGTCAGTGGGTCATGATGACAAATACTGTAGAACAATGGATCTAATGAGGGACATAACATTAGAAACCTATAGGGTGCAATAAAAAATGGTGAAAGGACAAGTTGCACCCCATTTTAACCAGGTACCACCTCCATACAACACTGTGTATCCTCAATATAATAATGCGTAGCTGAGGAGTTCGAAGACTCCCAACCCCAAAGGGGTCGAATCTGGGATGCATTGGCCAATATAAGGTGGGTCCTAGAATAGATCATAGGAGTGCATAGACTTGGAAGAGGGACAAAATAATTCCCAATAGGAAAAAAAGAAGAGTAAAGGACTGCGTTGAACAAGCAGGATACCATCCAAACTATAGCGCAGGGGAGCCTGATCTTCATAGTTACACCCAACATGTTGGAGATGGATGAAAAGATAGCCTAGACACCACTGAAATATCTGGCATAAGTAGATTTGGTACTGGAAAGAATACCAACCAAGGAACAATACAAGCTTCAAGTTAGTGTTGTGCAGGAGGTGCAGTCGCGTGCACAAACAAACGTAACAAACTTGCAACCTACAAATAATGTAAAGGAAGCATTAGAACTGGTAGTCAATAAGGTCAATATTGAAACCAAGGAAGAAAAGGAACGTGCAGAAAGGCTAGAGAAGGGATTGAATGCAACATATAACCGAATCCTGAACAACACACAGAAAATAAAGAGTATCACAGAGGAGAATATCAACCTCATCGCATAGACAATTGACCAATAAAAGAAAGATATTGATGCCTAAAATATAATCTCAATCCCACAACCCCTCATGAGGTTTGAGAGAAGAGGAAAACAAAAGTTGCACTCCAACTAGCAGAGATGGAGAAATAAGTCAATGCAATGGCATAATTGTTTGCGAAAGCAGCACAGCTTTGGACAGCGCTGGAGGAAGATGAGCAGGTCTAGCAGTGGGACCAGGAGGAAAAAATAATAAGCATAGAAATCTAGGACCTCAGGGAGAGGCCAAAGACAATGAGCATCACCGATCATATGAAAGGGATGCATGATATGAAGAAGCTGCAGGAAGAGTTAAAAGATGTGCAAACGCAAAAGAAGGAATGAGAAGCCTAGATGGAACCTCTCCAAGAGAAAGCAACAGAGATAATCACATAGCTAGAGCAATAAAAGATGAACATGGCACAAACACATCAGAGTGCATAGTGATCATACAAGAGGAGGTCACAATGTAAGCACTAGATATGCTAACAGAAAAAGCCACATAGATCAAAGCCAAAGGAAGGGAACTCACACACAAGTTCCACATCATAGTAGAGGTTGTTAAAGGGGCACGCAATGCCTAGGTGTCTTGGGACGAGCCACATGTCAGTGTTGGGGGCCTGGTGGGTGCAGGCCTATTTTTGAGGAGATGTTATTTTTGGAGGAAAAAACCAGAATGAAGTAAAGTACAGTTGGAAAGAAAAGAAGCATGTGCGAGGAAAGCATGCAAGGCATTCATGCAGGGAAACCTAACCATATTAGGGTTAGGGTTTTTGTAGGATAGTGTAATGGATAACAATCTAAGAATAAGTATAAATAAGTTCTTAGGAGGTCTAGGTGGGAAGGGAGAGGAGGATGTTAGACAAGACTACCTTATGTAGCTAGGAAAAAGATTGTAAGATCATATACCTTTTTGTATGTTTTTGGGATGTGGAAATCCAAGTTGTTATCACATAATGTTGTCTAGAGTTGTATGTTTTCATTGTTGAGAATACCTAAGTTTGTATCCTTTCCCCGTCTCTCTCCTTTTCGCAGGCCAGATCTTGAATTTTCCCCTTCGACTATTAAAGTCATTTTTTGTTTGCTTCTTTTGTTCGAGTGCCCTGATTCCCCTTGATGCCTTACCCGAAGGAAGTCTTGGCCCTAAACCTATATGTTTTTCTCTAAGAATGAACACTCATCTCCTTTGTTTCAGTCAGTGTTATCTTTGTTTTCCCCAACCCAAAGCAAGTCTTCCAAGTCCTTGTTCACTCAGGCCGCAACCATGGACGCTAGACGCAACTTTCATGGTAGTCCATTTCGGGCTTGAAGCACAAGCAACAGACAGGTTGATTTTTTTTAGCGGTAGAGATTCCAGGAGCATTCTAGATTAACGGCCCCCGGGTATTTGGGATTTCAAAGTTACACGAAAATAAATCCATTAAAATCCTTGAAGGCCCAAAGAAAGAAAGAGTCATCGATATTTAAGGGGACATGTGGCAGCTGATCCAAGTGTTCAGGGAAATGAACTTCAGGAGTTTTGAAGTGAGAAGTGTGTGAAAGTTCCGAAGGGCTGAAGCCCGAACTCTCAAAATAATATAAGCCATCAAAAGTTGAGGACACGTGGAGGTAGATCCCTCACTTCGGACTTTGGAGCTTTGGAGAATTATGGGATTTAAACTTTTCAAAGGATTGAAGCCAGAAGTGTTTAAGTGCCTGAAGCCCCGAAGTGACTCTGGACCATCCATCAGTGGGGCCACACATCAGTGGATCTATGACTCTAGGTAAAAGAAACTAAAGGCAGAGGAGGTTTGAGATTTGATTTTCCCGGAGTCCGAAGACACGAAGTAATTCTCCGTTGTTCGATTCAAGAAGACATGCATCATCATATCACCATCTTCTGGTAAAAGTACATAGAGGAGCCAAAGGAACAAGAGCTATCCCCCAAGCCTTGGAGAGCCAAATGCATGGCAGCCTTCATCATAGACAGATGGAACCCTTATGGTATTGGCATGTGGATGCTCCATGAGAATTAACTCTCGTTCAATCTCTGAGGAAAGGTAGTTAATGAAAGTGGAGTTGGTGGTTGAAACCTCGACTCACTCCATAAATGGAAGGCATGGAAGGCCTGGTTGTGGCGACTAAAACGTCATTCCGTGGTACCCATGTTCACATATTTTTCTGCAAAACCCATGTTGATCTAAGCTCTCATATGACAGAGGGGTGCATGTTCAGCTTGACAGAAGATCTCATCGATGCAAATATTTGATTGTAGTGACCAGGTCACACTCTTCGTAGTGGTGTATTATTCTGAGTATAAATAGATACTTTTAATATTTTTTTAAGGTCGTCAACTAGTTGAGAAGAGCTCCCTATTTTGTAATGTTTTGATGCCATAACTGTTCTCTGGTTATGTATCGAACTTGAGACTTTCAGATTAATAGAAGTGAACCTCTTTTCATCTATTTTTAAAACCTATTCTAAAACACTCAGGCATGGAGGATCCAGTCAAGGGTTGTTATGTTGTTGTAATATAGGTTTGATTGCAGCGGTATCGTGACCAGTTTGAGTCAGCTTCCTTGTGATCTTTTCCCCTCTTACACTGAATGGATTGGGCATGGAGGATCCAATCGAGTTGTTGTAGTTGCATGGTGGTGTAAGTTTGATCATTGTTTTGTTGTGACTATGTTGTTTGGACAGATTTCAGTGTCTGAAGCTTGAGCTTAAGAGTGATCTTGAGTCTGTGTTTTTCTTCTCCAAGTTGCTTGAAGGAATAATTCCCATAGTAGTCTTGTCCACCTTTCTTACTAAGTATTCCCTCTCCTCACACTTAAACTCAATTCACTGACTGAAGTTAGTTGTGGCCCTCACTTCCATGTGCATTACTTGTCCAATTCTGTGTTGAAATCATTCTTGTATTGAGTTTTCTCCATTTGACCTCCACTCACATAAATTAAACATCCACCAAACATTTTGATGGGTACTAGGCTTATTCTCCCGCAATCTGAGGGTGACTTTCCGTCCTAACACAAGTAAATGGACCTTGAGGGTTAGATCACAGGATGAGGAGCTTGGTAAAATCTACTCAACCTTGCAAAGGTTGTAGATTTTGTTTTGGGATCATATAAATGGATTTGTAGAGTGTGCGACGCCATATATTATAGAACTATAATAAAAGAGATAATTTGCCAAATCTTTGTGGACGTATCTGTAACATCCTTCTCTGGCACACTGAGGACACTTATTCTTTGAGGGCACTTGCTCGCAAGTGATCTGGACCTTTTTGATGTTGGACCTTATATATTGACTATGATGTGATTGACAGACGATATGATGCGTTACTATTCATGTATACGGGTGCTATTGACTCAGTTGATTGAGTGTGCAGGTTTGTGACCTTGAGGATGCGGAGGCATCGGTAGACCCCCTT
>JASDQU010106099.1:42175-79521 GCA_032191745.1 Picea mariana
CTTGAGCTCGTTCAGTCCCTGTCCGCACTGAGCCTGGTGATTGATGTGCCATTACTCCTCAGCTTCTGCCTTTAGATACCTCGACCTTGCATCAGTGTGTGATCTCGGCGCGACCATGGGGAGAGATTTCCTGTGTCCGGTTAAAGCTGCGCGCCTTGACTTAGTAACCATACCTGAGACTGGTCTATTCTCGGCCCTCTACGCTGCTAGCCCACTCCCCATCGACGGACCGTGTAATCTGATCGTCTGCACCCTTACCTTGGCAGTTGAAACCTTGGAATCCGGTGGAGTTGTCCCTGCTTTAATAAATTTCGGGCTTCACTGTCTGCGTGAGCGTTCCAACGCATCACTGCTGCACTCCTGCTCTCATTAAAAGAAGACTCCAGGTCATTAAGGAGCCCCCCCTATCTCTGCGGTGTTGGGTTTTATTAAACGAGATTTCCTTTCCTTTGTCGATTTGGTTAGGGTAATGTTCGTGTTAGCCGTTAGGGTTAGGGTCGACACCGCATTGATGGAATCCCTGCTGTAGTAAGCCTTAGGGTAACATCTGAGTTAAGTTATTAATTACAGTGGTAGTGATGTCGATTGTTGGGGCAGAGGAATGCCACCGCAGTATAGTTTTCATAGAGTTTCACTGGAATAAAACGAAGTGGAAGGTCAGTATTGGATGCCGACTGCACGCACCCTCTCTCTTGCACCCCTCTTTTACACGTAACAGAACACGTGCTGACCATCGGGCGGGAACTGCTATAGCCACCTAGGACTTGAACAGTTAGCTTAGATCTAAGGAGGGGGTGAACCATGGTAGATCATTTGTTATGTGAAGTGATTATTGTCTATGTATTTTCTATAAATTATTAAATATTATATTAATGTCTCGATGAAGTAGTTAGATCTGTTGATTTACATGAATTAATAAAGAATGACAAAATATCTAATATAGATGGATATTATAGTAAATGAATGGGGATCATGAAGTACAACCACCAATCCCCACTCTTTCCTAGACTCCAAGAATATGAGCATTGCAGTCACCCATAGAACTATCTTGGGTGAGATTGTGCAGTACATTCTGTGTGTTGTGTTGCCTTCTGGTTCGCTAGGAGGGCCGATAGTTTTAGAGGGATTTGTTGGAAGCTTGTTTATATATGAACCTGGGTCAGCCCAAGAGGTGGGAAGAGAGAGTAATAACCAACACCACACCATACATTAAGTGTATTCCAATTATACATACTATCTCATGCATCAACCATGAAGAAAAAAATATGTCAAGAGTATGTCCCAAAAGTGAACCAAGCATATATCAGGATCATAAGCATGTGCCTCTAACAATGTACCAACAATGTGCCTTAAACAAGTTTCATATAACACATGATATGCCTCTATCATAAGATATATCAATGGAGCTCACATATGTACCAACCATGTACCATAACAGATCTTCCTCAGAAACCATTCACATAACTTTGCTGAGAGAATACATAACCAACATTATTCTTGGGAAGATGATGACCTGCAACAAACCATGTCAGATCCTACATAGAGTTATACCATCAAACCATTTTTCTTTAAACGATGCCATTTATCTATTCATTCATTTGTAATCCAAGATCCTCTTCATTCTTTAGTGCTTCAATACTCATAGGGGTATCAACAGAAACATTCTTAAGTATTCCCTAATTCCTTCTTTCTTTCTTTTGTTATTTTTTTTTTTTTGTTGAGGAGGAGTTTTAGTAGATCATCAAAATAGTGTTTGAAAATTTCCAAGATCATCATCTCTTAATTATTATGATTGATATCCTATTGAAATTTCATCATCATCATTACTGTCATGTGCAATAGAAGCTTCTTCATCCTTTTCTTGATAATTTTCTTTTATCATTTTCCATTTGTTGGGTAACGAATAATTTATTTGCAGGACATTATCAAGTTCTGCAATTGTGTCACATTTTTCTTTAGGAGTTTTCTTTTCTTGATCTTGATCCACTTCATATGCATAACTCTAATTTTCATATACCTTATCAGACACTTCACCTATCATTCTCCTATTATCAATTTTATCTATTCCAGGTTCAATATCTTCATCATTTTTCTTCCTTTGTACTTTAGCTTTTCTTCTCCATATCTTCTTATAATTTTCGTTAATGTTGTAGATAATTTACTTCATGGAGTACTTTGGAAATATACATTCACTAGACTTATGACCATAATTGTTGCATTCTTGGAATTCAATATTGAAGTATTGTAAGGGAGAGAATGAGTTATGATTTCTTATTTTTGCATTATTTTTATTGTTTTCATATCTTTGAACATTTCTTGGATTGTACTTTCTACAAGATTTACATTGTATTGCTTTATGTCCAAAATTATTGCAGGAATAGAAATATCCAAGGAAAATGTATTGATTTCTGTGAGATGGATTCCTTCTGATCATTCTATTCTTTTTGTCATTTTTTTCTTTAGTAGGGAGTGCATATTTATATTTATTTGGGACATCCTTCAATGGCATTGTCCTTTCCTTACTTTCTTCTCTTCTTATGGAGTTCTTAAGAGCATCTACACAGTTGATTGGTTTTTTGCCATTCTTCTATTATATAGAGGGATCATATCCTAGTCAAGTCTTATCATTTGATGATCTCTGACTGCTAAGAATGTTCTTCAATATTTTTGAGTTATTTTCAAACTTAGACTGAATGTCTTATTTTTCTAGTTTTCCTTTTAGTTGAATTATTTCATCTTCCAATATCCTACATGTTTGTTGTTTTTCATTGATTTCCTTATTCAACGTTTCTTCTTTTCTTTTGGTTTTATTTGAGTTGGGTTTTTAACTCAATAATCGATTTTTTTGAATCACTAATGGTTTTGGAAACCTCATTTTCTCTTGATTTTATAACTTCTTCAAACTTTAGAAGTTTTTCCCTTAGTAACTTGTTTTTCTTTTTAGATTTTCTCAGTTCTTCAATTGCATGGATAAATTTTTCCTCAACGTTCACTTCTTCTTGATATTTTGAATGAATATCATCTTGAGTTTTCATTCCCATAAATAGAAGCTCTAGCTCCTCTTCTTCACTTTCTTTAGATGAGCTACTGTCTTCTTTGGTAAAGAGAGTTTTCTTCTTGTTGTAGAAATTCATTTATATTTGTTTTTTCTCTTCTTCTGATTTTTGAAAGTACTTTCATCATCATTTTCCTATTACTTAGGATAGGGAAATTTGTTATCGAAGTGTCCAATTCTACCACAGTTGAAACATTTCAAGGGTAACTCTTCTTTATATTTTCTAGATCCTTTTTGGTGTTTCCTTATAAAATTGGCCTCTTCTACATCTTATATGTCTGACTGATATTCATTAGACATATGTTCCTAATTATTCTTTTCTTTAGAATCCTTAAAGGTTATTTCTTCTTTTGATTGTTTCTCTGGTCTCGTCTTCATATCATATGTTGTAATAATTCCATGGAGTTCATCTACTGTGAGTTTGTCAAGATCTATTATGTCTTCAATTGTAGAAATATTGGCATCATACCTCATAGGTAATGATCTTAAGATGTTTTGTACAATGGGTTTGTATTTAAGTTCTTCTCCAATTGCTCTGATTGATTTAACTACCTCATCTACTCTATGAAGATATTCAACAATGTTCTCTTCTTATTTCATCTTCAAATTTTCAAACTGATCTTTGTAGGTTGTAGTTTGGATTCCTTGACTTTGTTATCTCCTTCATATATAATCTCTAGTTTGTCCCAGATCTCCTTAGATGACTTACAATGAATTACCTTCACAAATATAGGATTTGTTAACCCTCCAATAATGGAATTGACTGCTCTTGATTTGTCATTGCAAATCTTCTTTCTTGTAGTATCTATGGGTGGAGTAGTTGGTGCAGTGTATCCATTTTCTATAGATTGCCAAACATCAAAACCAAGATCCATAAGGTAGATTTTCATTCTTATTTCCATAGAGAATAATAATATCCTTTAAACAATGGTGCTTTTTTGGAAGACATTCTCTCTTGTTGATCCATTATTTTCAAGATCTACCTTCCAATTATTAGACTTTGTTGAAGGCACTTCTCTCTGATACCAATTGTTTCAAATACTGAGAGGGGGGGTGAATCAATATTACCTTTTAAAAAAAATAGTTATTACTTTGTTATTCTATTTATCATCATAGTAAATAAAAAATCGACTTGTATTTAAGAATAAATTATATAAGTATATTTAACAAGAATTACAAAGTTTATAAAGAATAATATGTGGTTGTGAAGGACACCAATCCTCTTTACAACACCAACTTTTGGACACACAAATCCCCTTATTCAGGGAACCAACCCTAGGAAACATCAAATCCATTATTTTTAGGGCACCAACCCTAGGAAGCACCAAATCCCTTGTTTTAGGGAACCAACTCCCTTATTTTCATAGTTTACTTAGAAAAGGACTTGAATCCTTATTTGCTCCTCCCTTCCACCCTAACTGCATAATTATCTCCATATTTCCTTCTTGGACTCTGCTTTTTCTTTTGATCCTCTGATTTGGAATGTAGAGACACCTTCTTCTTCACCTTTCTTTATTAATTATATAGTCTTCCAACTGGTGTGAGCTTTGAAGCATTGGGTCCCTTTGTTTGAACCATTTCACCTCTTTATTTAAATTATCAATAATAAAAAGAATTATTTTAACTTATTAATATTTTCCACTATTATTCTTCATACATTATCATGAAATATTTTCAATTTAGTAAGAGGGATTTTCATAAATATATCACATGTATGGATCGATTTATTTTAATTCGATCCCATACCTCTTTATTTCATTCTTATGCTTCTAATGCATCCCCAGTTCTCCAACAGAGAATATTTGATCTTTTATCATCTCTCTATATTGTTATGGTGTTCTTCTTAGGTTTTCTATAGGAAATAGAGTTAATCCCTAGGTGATTTATCTTTCCTTTATGTGATCATAGGCTCAAAACCACAGGCTTATCCATTCCAAGCGTTGTTCTGTTAGTTCTTTCTATTTCCCCCGTTATTCTCCTACATGATACGATATTCAAATTTCTGGGGGATTATTTAATTATAGGCCCTTTTGTGCTCCTTATTAGGTTATTTACCTTATCACATGACTGATGTTGAAACCAAGTCCTCTGGTACTCCGGCCTTTTCAATCTTCCAACTCTCCCAGAGTAAATTTCTCTAAACTGTGTATACTCTATTTCACTAGTAGATCGGACAGTTCTGACTTAATCTGTGGTTGCGTGGATGGTTCGTGCAAACTCAACAAGGTGTTTTGTTAATGGACTTCCTATGTGCACTTTAATCATGTGCTAACGTGTGTCCACAAACTTAATGCACATTACGTTGTGCTTTTGGATCTCCACCATGGATCTTCCTCCTCAACAGACGATCATGTTTTATTTACAAGTTGAGATGGATGGTTCTCTTTTACTTCGGGACTTCCATGTTTCGAGACTCTGACCTTTGTAGTCTTCCAACTCTCACGGAGAAAATTTCGTCGGAGTGCGGATCAACACTTCTCTGCTTAATAACCTTCACATGTCCAGGAGCTAGGACCGTAGGCTTAGGGGAAACACAGCTCCCATTTTTCGGGTATTCGACTATTCGTGACTCTGGGACTCCAAGTTACTCGAAATATGAAGTAGTTCACTCCCTCTAGAGTTTTACCTACCGAATAATTCATAAAGTTGTAGTGACTGCTTGCTGTTAGTTTTTAGTACTCCTTACACTATCCTTCCATTGTACTCGATCGAACGATCGAGAATGCTCCAGAACTATATCAATGGTTAATTTTAATTCTCTAATTATCCCTTTGACGCTTTATCTAATTTGGATTCCTCGTAATCCTAGAGTAGTCATCATTGTGATGACTATTAATTCCCATGTACGATCGGATGGTCCAAAAATACTAGATCAATGATCAACATTATTTCGTGACATCGGCCTTCTATGCTCTAGGTATTTCTTCAGGGAGGAGAAGTTGGTTATCCCCAGAGGTTGTAGAATTGAACTGACACAGCGTACTGATGCCGCCTATTATTACGTGGACCCTTGGTGAGTGTGCCATGTGCCAACTTGATTTGTTATTTTTACACTCCTTATGTACCACATCAACCTTGACACTTGTCACTATTTGATTAAGCCATGTGTCATCAATTGATGACATGGTCTTGTTGACTAGGATTTTGACATTTCTTTACTTCGTAGCTTTGGGAGTTTTGGCACTTTTATACCATCCTTCAATCATTGCCGAAGTTTCGAATAGATCTATCACCATAGATCTTTCCTTGTCTTTATTGACGACTTATGTTAGCTATGGGGCTTTGGATTTCAATATTTCTTGGTTTATCTAAGCTTCTTGTCACTGGATTAGGTCAATTCCATAGTTGACCTCCTTCATTTTAGCACAATCTGACAATTTCAATATTTTCATTCCAAATCAAGGGTCGACAAGATTTTGCAATTATGGTTTTTACCCTTTGTGGTTTCGATACTTCGTGGTTTTTTGGATTTCATTCCTCTTCCTTGTCTTCAATAATCTCCAAAGTGGAGAAGCTCTAAAGTCACAAATCCTACTTGATCCAACGATTAGGCTCTGGCTTCTGCATGATCTGATGGTCCAGGATTGTCTCGAGAACTACATCGATGAATATGATTCTTCCTTGGTTCTTTTGGAGTTTATAATGGGTATTTCAATCCCGATATAACTATTGCAATGCACCTTCCCTTCTAATATTTGTATCAGTGGGCTTGTTTATGCATGGTCTATACACAATCACAATACTATATTTCTTCTCAAATTTTAATAATTGTTTGTGCATTATTTACTCCTTCTATATGTGAATTCTTTGTATGTTACCTCTCCTAGACTTTAGGAAAATAGGATCATTTGGTGATCCTATTATGATCAACAATGATCATGAATTACTTATGCCCCAAGATGATCTTCCTCTCCCCCAAGGTGATATTATTTTCTCTTTGATTGTTGTACATGTTTGACTCATGTTTCCATCAATGATAACACACAATCAATAATTCCAACAATAGACACACATTATATCTACATAAGCATTAATTAAACCAAGGATTATAGTGGGGATGTTACATTCCCCCTCCCCTAAAATTGTGTTTCATCCTCGGTGCACTCTTTGTCGATATACATATATTAAAATTTACATCACAATACTCAGAAAATAAAAATTATGTAATTTTACAACTCCAGCAACAACTCCAACCATAATCTCATGTTCCTCTCAACTCGCCGACCCAAGAAATGCACCAATTATTTATAAAGGATAAACCAAGGTATGTACCATCCATTTATTAAGGATAACCTAGGGAATGAGCCATTATTTTATCAAGGTTCTGAACATAGTTTTCTAGGACTCTGAGATGTGGTTTTGGAACTCTAGCTGCTCAAAATGGAGTTTTGCATTCCATTTTCTTCAAAATTGTTAAACATTTGTGGGTATTTTTCCTACATGTTTTCATCATGCCCCCATGTAGCATCTTCAGGACCATAGAAGTTCCATTGAACCTTTACCATCCCTATGTATTTTTTCTTGAGAACTTTTACGTAATGTGTACTATTTTCACCTCGAAATATCCTTCATGTTCCACTTGGATCACATTCCAATCAATTATGTGGTTACGGTCATACACATATTTATTTAATAATGACACATGAAATAAATTGTGCTCTCTAATGGATTCAGTAAATGATAACATGTATGCAACTGGCCCTATATTTTCTTATATTTCAAAAGGTCCACAATATCTTGGTGCCAACTTCGGGCAATTTCCCAATCTTAGCAAACTTCTCTTTGCCTTCAGTTTTAAAAATACGTATTATCCCACTTTAAAATCTCTAAAAACTTTGTTCTTGTTTCCATAACTTTTATTCCTATCTTGGGAATCCTTTAAATTATTCTTTATATTTTTCATCTTCTCTTCCATTTCCTTTAACAATTCTGTCCCAACAACTTCTCTGTCTATTGGATTATCCCAACTCATGGATGTTTTACATTTTTTCCATACAAGGCCTCAAATGGAATCATTTTCAATGAGGCTTGATACCCATTGTTGTATGAAAATTTAACTAAATGAATATAATATTCCCACTTTAATGGTTGATCCATCACATACATTCTAAGCATGTCTTCAATTATCCTATTAGTCCTTTCTATTTTTCCATCTGACTCTGGATGATACGTTGTACTAAGATTTAAATTTATTCCAAAGCCTTTGAATAAAGCTTTCCAAATATTGAATCTAAAGTTTATATCTCTATCAAAACTATTTCCTTAGGCACTCCATGTAGACTAACAACTTCTTTCATATATTTCTGCAATATTTGTTTCCTTGTGTGTAGTCGTTACAGGAATAAAATGTGTTTCTTTAGCCAATTTATCCACCACCACCACCATGATGGAATCATGTTGCTTAAATTTTCTGGACAACTTAGTAATAAAATCAATTGTAACTACTTCCCACTTCCATTATAGAATGGGAAATGGTTGTAGAAAACGTTTTGGATGTATATGATTCGTCTTTACCTTTTGGCATTCTATACATCTGGCTATGTACTTATCCACTTCCTTCTTCATTCCCAACAAAAAGTATTGGATTCTAACTAATGCAATTTTTTTTTTATATCCTAGGTTCCCCACATATGGCACATTATGCATTTCCTTCAAAACTATATTTTTCATCTCACTCGAATTTGGCACATACACCTTACCTTTGTACAAGATAATTTCATCCTCTTTCAACTCATAATAATTAAATTTTTGTTCAAAATTACCTTGTTGTAATGTCTTTTTTATTTTAAAATAATGTTGATATGAATTTGCATCTACAATGATTTGATCCTTCATATTAGTCATGTACCACTTCATGATCTCTCTTGTTGAGTGCATCCACCAATTGATTTTCCTTTCCCTTTATATGCTTAATGTCAAAGTCATATTCACTCAGAAATTCCAACCATCTAGTTTGCCTAGGATTTAGTGTTGGTTGTCCAACAAATGCTTCAGACCACAATGGTCTGTTCTTAGCTAGAATTTATTACCCATAAGTTAATGCCTCATTTTCAGTGCATGTACAATCATTACTAACTCCAATTCATGTGTAGCATAATTCCTCTCATGCTATTTTAATTTTTTGGACTCATAGCATACAACATGGTCCGTTTGACTAACAACTCCATCAAGTCCTTCCTTTTAGAAATCAATGCACATAACAAAATATTTGTTTGGATATGAAATCTTCAAGATTGGTACACTTGTCAATATTCCCTTCAACTATTCAAAACTCTCTTCACACTTGGAAGTCCATTCAAATTTCACTCCCTTCTTTTGCAAGGAAGTGATTGGACTTGCAATCTTTGAGGACCCTTTTATGAAACTTCAGTAATAACCTACAAGACACATGAATGATCTGACCTCTGTCACATTATTTGGCATTGACCATCCTTTAATGGCCTTTATGTTTTCAGGATAAACTTCTATTCTTGCGGTTGATATTACATGCCCCAAGTAGTGAATCTTCTTTTGATAAAATATGCACTTACTTAGCTTAGCATAAAATATATGCTCTCTCAAAACCTGCAACACCATTCTTAAACTTTTATCATGTTCCTTTTATGATTTAGAGTAGACGAGGATATAATATAGGAACACAATTACAAACTTGTCTAGGTATTCCCTAAACACTCCATTCATCAAACAAATAAACTTTGTTGGGGGATTTGATAACCCAAATCGCACTACCATCAATTCATAATTCCCATATCGTGTCCTGAAGGTTGTCTTATTGATGTCTGATTCTTTTATCCTTACTTGTTGATAACCTGATCTCAAGTCAATCTTCAAAAATATTCTTGCGCCTTTCAGTTGATCAAACAAATCATCAATTCTTGGAAAAGGATACTTATTCTTTATTGTAACCTTGTTCAGTTGTCTGAATTCAATACATAACCTAAGCATTCCATCTTTCTTCTTGACTAAAAGAATTGGGGAACCCCAAGGAGAAACACTTGGGTGTATATACCCCTTCTTCAACAACTCTTCAATTTGCATCTGCAACTCCTTCAATTCTGGTGTTCCCATTCTATAAGGTGTCTTAGACACTGGGGAAGCTCCTAGAGCCAAATCAATAGATAAATAAATGTCTCTCTTTGGTGGAAATCCTATAATTTCTCTAAACACGTCTTTAAAATACCTCAAGACTAAATGGTATTCAATTCTTTCCACTTTTTTTTTGTGTGCCTCTTCTATATGGGTTGCAAAAATATGAAATCCTTTCCTAAAACTCTTCTTCAACTACATATCTGAAATATCTCTAACAACTACAACTCCTGGAATGCCTTGAATCTTTCCTTGCTACCCTTCTTCATCAAGACATGTGATTGTCTTGTTGTAATAGTATAGAACAACATGGTCTTTTTATAACCAATCCATGCCAATTAGAAAGTCATATGAACCCAAGGGTATGATGTTTACATCTACCTTTGTGCTAATTCCATTAATGTCTATCGAACGATCTTTAACCAACTCATGGATCTTTCTCTTAGCTTATGTGGATAACTAAACAAACCAGTATTTCTTATTCTTACATCTTTTCAAGTGAAATATTTCAACAATGTTAACATTTATGTAACTATGGCTAGCTACATAATCAATCAAAATTGATATGGGTTGGTTATCAATCTTACCTTCCATTTCAATCATGGTGGATTGATATTCATATTTCTTATTGTCCAAGGTTCGTAAATACTTGGCATGCTTCCTCCCATGTCTTCCACTGTTTCATCCTCTTAAATGTTGTGTATAGTCCGCATTCTTTATTCTTTGTGAGGGCAATCCCTATATAAGTGATTTCTCTCACATCCCCAACATTGTACAATTTTTTTCCTTGGCCTTTTCCCAAATGAATATGCATTTTTGTGCTCATTTTGGGATACTTTACCTTGTTGATTTGCTTGGGAATTGTTTCTGAAAAATGGTGGATTAAAACCTTTCTTCCTCTTATCATTTTTCCCTTTCATCATGTCATTCCAAGTTTTATGGAAAACTGACCTTCCTTTTATTTTCTCATAAAGATGCCCTACTCTCCTTATGGTTTCTTCCAAGTTTTTGTGGTTGTCATATTAAATATTGTCACTGTATAAGGAGGGTAATCCACTTAGAAACCTTTGGATTTTGTCTTTCTCATCCTTGATGAAGTCAACATACTTCAAAAATTCATATAACCGCTTCTCATATTCCTCCATTGACATGGTTCCCAACTTGAGTCCAAATAAATATTTCATTTTTCTTTCATAGCAATTCTCGGTCAAACATTTCTCTTGGAAATATCCTTTGAACTACCTCCATGAGATCCTATTCTCATCAAGGTTCTTGGCTTGCTTAAGTTGATCCCACCACATTGTTTCCTTTCCTTGCAAGTGGTAGGTGGAAATTCTAGCTTCTACCTAGGAGGGCTAATCATACAGCTGGAAATATTGGTTCATTTCCAACATCCAGGCCTCAACATATTCTCCTTTCTTATGCTCACCATTAAAAGTTAGTGGCTTAATATTCATGAGTTCACCCTACAATATGTATGCCTCGATCCTTCTCTTTTTACTCTGAACATGAGACACACTTAGAATGCTCCTTGGACTTGAACTTACATGAATTATTTTGGTGGATTTCCTTAGAGAATGATGTCATCTTCTCATGCTTCTTGACTACCTATCATTTCCATGATCATCCCTTTGTCTATGGGATCTTGATGTTGATATTTGTGTATCACTAGCTTCTTGCTTGGTGTTGAAATCCTTGTTAACTTGATTACGAAACATATTTAATCTTTGAAGTATATCTTCCTAATCCTTCATAATCCTTTCATTATCATCCATTTATCTATGCAATTTCCTATGCAGACTTCTCATAATGATAGGCTCTTTCCTATATCTTCTTCCATTTGATTTTTTCTCAGCATTCCCCATGCTGACATGCATACCTATGACCTCTTCTTCATGGTATTAAGATCCTTGATCATGTTCCATAACTAAATTCCTCATATGAGAACTAAATCTGGTTTCTGTACCTCTCAATATGCAATGTGTATGCAATAATTAATGTTAGATATGCATAACATAAAACATTTCATCCATTAGAATACAGATTATTTCTTTGTTAATTTATAAAGGAAACATTGCATCAATTTCCAATTTTGATTCCTTAGATGCATTCCTCTTTTAAAAAACTTCCCAATGGGTGTAGTCATGCCTCAATATGAATTATGAGCGAAAAGTTACAACAATTTCACGTTGCATTTCCACTCTTTTACTGCTACATAAATTTATTTATTAATTTCTAGAAGATTTTGTTGCTCAATTGAAATTTTCAAGTGGAAATATTTATTCTAATCCTAAATACCATTCCAAATACTATTTTATTTCTCAAATCGAAGCTCCGAGATGAAAGATATGGATTCTTGAAAAAGTCATTTTCACCCATTTTTTGTTCAATCTCTACTAGTGCAACTTTTTTGAAATGCCAACTTCTGTCAACTGCAAAAGAAAATATGTCAAGATATAGAGAAAATTTTGTATGAGACATAGATAGTAATAACAACACAGAATTCATAACAACTCTCAAAATTTCAATCTGATGTTCCAGTCAAAAACTGCAATAATCTGGAATCTGCAACTTTGTCCTTTTTCACTCATTTTCCAGAATTTGAATTTTTAGCAGCACTAGCTATCACTCAATCTATGCACTTCTGCAAAAATTTCACTAAATCAATTTTTTTTTTCTTGATTAGTGTATAAAAAGTTGACTAAACACAATTTTCCATTTTTGTGATCTAGGGTCACTTTTCCTTCTCCGAAAATCTCAAAAGTCCCCAAAAAGTGGCCCGAAATAGTAGATTTTGGCCTATTTCAGTGTCCCCATTGCAATCCCCATAGAATTTATTCAGTTCCTTCATTGCTTATTTATGTGTCTACTTTTTTTACTCTCCGCGAGTGTTTCATCTTAATATGGACTTTTGTCAATGATCTGGACCCATCTCTTTAAAACTCACTATTTTGGAATTTCTACGAAATACAAGTAGAATTGGACAATGGCCCTCTATGGCACTTTTGTACACCTCTCTGGATAAGAAAACCATACTTTTCATCCCAATCTGATGTATTTTTCTTTATTTATGGCCAAAATATGAAAATGGCTCTAGACTTAAGGTTTTTTTTTTTTGAAATTGTGGAACAATTTTGCCTACGTGCAAATCTATGTTGGAAGCAATCTAGACCATATATATACTCTCTATATATCATTGGAAACTAAGTTTATATTTTGGTGTGCATAATACTTCCCCAAACTACTCACCCGAGTGTTGGCCATCAACCCAACTCCCCGACGACCAACTTCCACACAACTCCAAATCGACCGACCTAGTCATCGACAATCTTCATTGGAAAATGGAACTCCAAAAAAAAATCCCAACCATCGACTCTTCTCTAAACAACGACCCTCGATGGTTGTCTAAAACACTTCCTCAATTTGGTCAACCTAACTGCTAGCCATTGACCACTTCCATTGGCTAACGTGGTAATTGATGACGTGACATGAAATATGGATGTTGACGTGGTATGACACATCATCCTGAGGTGTCAAATTCGGTGACATGGAATGACACACGGATTTTGATGTGGCATGAGATTTTGATGGTATATCATCATCCTCTTTCCCCCATCAGCCATCAACCAATTCTTTTGAATGACCAAACACTTTGTTGAATCAGTCAACGCCCAACAATCGGTGCATCTATCATCAACGAATTCTCTTGCCCGATTCGAAATACTTTGCAGAATTCATCCAACCTCTAACCACCGAACCATCGTCCATTGAAAAATTCCTTTTCCGGTTCAAAATACTTCACTGAATTCGGATGACCTCTGACCATCAATCATCGACGGTAAAAAATGTCTTATGGCCTAACCAAACTTCTTCACCATTTTGGCCATCCCATCCATCGATCGTCGACGATTTCTCTTGGTGAACTTTAACACTTAGAATTTTTTTTACTTTTCTTTAATTGATCTAGATCATTAATCTGATCCCTTTCACAATCCCTTGATTTAATCCTGGTTGTTTATCTCATCAACCTTTCAAATGGCCAAACCTTTACAAATTTTCAAATTTATTTAAGTGAATCTCGGTCGTCAATCTCGAGATCAAGCATGATCTCAGTTGTTGATTCGTGAAATTGCCTATAACTCTATAAGAGACCATTAAAACTTTTATTTTGACCATTCTGGGTCAAATTTCGATTTACAACTTCGTTGCTCCACTCCATTAACTATAACGACCCTGCTTAAATAGGTGTATATGATTATTAATTATAATTAATTTAATAATATAACTGTCCTAAAATATTAGCTAAACCATAATTATTTCTTAAAATAACATTAACTAACTAATTATTATTAATTAGTTATTCATGATTGTCAATGATTAATTTAAGTATTAATTAACGCATTAATTAATAAGGTAAATAAATAAAAGGAGGATAATAAATTATATTATTAAATTAAGTTATGTACCTAAAAAGGGAAACATATTAACTACAAGGGATAAGATATTAAATAAAGGGGATAAGGGGCATTAACGGGAAAGGATAGGAAGGTAATAAATGGGTTAGGTAGGGAGTAAATGAGGCAGGAAGTCGGTGAAGGAGGAATATGGAGGGGAAGAAGGTTTACGGGAGGTGATTCCACGGGAGATGAGCGATTGATTTTGGGGGCTCTGGGATTTGCAGAGAGGAGTGAAATTTTGGAGTGGGGATTGTATCAGTCCGGCACTGGGGTTGCTGGAGGTTTTGGGCACGGGGGCCAGGATATCCATATGATATCCTCGAGCTAGGAAGTTACCTAGTTGGCAGGGTTGAACTAGGTTTTGGGTAGTGTTTTACGGAGCAACAGCGGTCAAGAAGGCAAGCGGACAATGGAGGGTTATTAGCATCAGGTTCAGGTATTTAAAATTATGCATTGTTTTATTATGTTAGAAAATTTTATTATTCGTTGTTAAATTTAAGTTACTGAAGTTATTATTATGAATATTATTATTATGTTATGAAGTTACTGCCTTAGTTTATGAAATATAATGATGTTTAAATCTATTCGGCCCCTACATATGGTATCAGAGCTACTTAGTTCGAAATCTGGGCCTATGGGCCAAGTTCCCAAAACTCCAAGCGCTAACTCCAGCCACGCTTAACCTACAAACCAAACTTAGAAATTTTAAAACAAATATAAATAAATATAAATGCAAAAATAGAGACATATTCCAGGCTATTTCATATTTGTATGAATTAGTCCAAAAAGGAATTAAAAATGTCCATATGTTGAAACATGAGACCATTCATCAAAGCGTTATGAAGATCAGATTTTTACCGACTCAGATTACTTAGAGAAAATTTACTAACCATGATAAATTTATGAAAGAATTAATTTGTTAATGAACAAAATGCAAATTAGCAAGTTTCGAAATGCAAGGTTTAAACTTCCAACGCATGTGGTCAACCATTAGCAAGTGAAAAGATAAATCAACTGTGTAAAGAAAGGAAGCAAATTGAAACTTATTTATAGTTGTTTTAAGAAAAGGAAATGGTTCAACCCAATTGAATATACTATATAAAGGCTATAAGAGGAATGACATTATGTAAACACTCAAAATAATTCACACCATTATTGTATAAATTAGCAAGGTGTCTATCAGTGTAATGACCTCATCCAAAGAGAAGGAATAGATCACAGAATTTGTCAAAATTACCACGAACTTTGTAAACATAATGTCATTCACCTCCAAGTGTGAGGCCTTTGTGAAAATGGAGGAGCTTGTTGTAGGTGAAAACATGCGATATTAAATGAAAGGAAGAAAATCGGGAAAATCTTCCCTCACAAAACACCACAATCTTCCAAATTCAGCAAGTGGGCGCTTCTAGGTTAAAAATTTAGGGTTTAGTCATTGATAATCAAATTCAAAACCCAACATGACTCATAGAATAGATGAAAACAAGATAAAGAAAAAAAAAGCATTGTGTTCCAACTTACCCAAACTGTAGTTAGAGGAATCAGAATCCATTCGAGCGCCAACACTTGAATTAGGCATAGGAGAGTTGTGACGGCGCCTTCGGCATGTAGACAACTCTAATGGGGATATTTCTTGGAAAATAAAACCTCTGATAATTCAAGGCAATGATGATGTTGAGCCATTACTGTCTCATTATTTGTCAAAAAAGAAAATTGTGTATAACATTTAAAGCAGCAACAACACATTGCTATCTCTCTACTCGACCCTCTTCATCAAGGCATTTTCTACTGCATTAGTAACTCCTGATATAAAAAAAAAAAAAAAAAAAAAAAAAAGGCATTTTCTGTTGCTCGACTTTTGTTTTCTCCACCGTCTGTCCAACCAGGGAAAGGAATGCTCGAGGGAAAATAGAGCAGGAAGGGAGGATTCTTATCAATGGAGCCATCTATGCCCCCTTTTATATTCTTATGATCCTTCTATTCTTTGTGTTTTTGCTGTCGCTTCCTTCTATTCTCTGTTTTTTTCTCCCGCGTCTCACGCATTCTCAATTTCCCGTCAACAGACATGCTATCACTTCTTCTTCTTCTTCTTTCACTGCCTCGGAATCATCTTCCCACGCCTCTTTTTTTTTTTTGCATCTCAGATCAGCCTGGCCACACGGATTCCACCGATCCGCAGCTCCAAAGCCGAGGTAACACAGAGCGCAAGAGAATAAAAGAACCGAGGGGAAGCATTCTGAAACTCGTGTTATTCCAGACATCGCGTTTTCAAGATCTGGTAACATGCCCCTGGTTCTATGAGGTGAGCTCTGAGACAGCATGGGGCAGTGCTATGGAAATAACATCGTAGTGGAGGACACGATTGATGGATCGCGGGATCAAAGCAGGGTCGCCAACAATCATAATGGAGTGTCATCGACGTCTGTAAAGAACACCTCGACGCACCCGTCGTCCAACCCGTGGCTGATCCCTTATCCGCACGCCTCGAGTCCCCTGCCCAGCATTTCCAGCCCCCTTCCCCAGGCGTGTCACCTTCCCCCGCAAGGTCGACTCCCAGGAGGTTCTTCCGCAGGCCATTCCTGCCTCCGTCCCCGGCCAAGAACATAAAGGCTTCCCTCGCCAAGAGACAGGGTGCCCCCAAGCCCAAGGATGGTCCCATACTGGAGGATGGCATCGAGAATGAGAGGCCCATACACATTCACTGTACATTCAATAAGAAATGAAAAAAAAATGAATAAAAAACGACAAAGAGACGGAAATACAAGAGAGAGATTTCATGACAACGACATTGCTACGCTTCAAATCTAGCAAAATGGATATATGGATTCGAGATTCAAACTTAGGCCATATCTTTCTCCAAACTAATACTAACATTCACCACCAACCACCGCCATGCACAAAGCCACAACCAAACCAACACCAGCACCAAGAGCCGAGGAAAGAGGCGAGAGGTGGCAGAGGAAGGATGCGCAGGGGCAAAGAGACAGGTGTTTGGTGCCAAGAGCCGGAGTCCGAGCACGTGGGCCTCATGCCAAAGCCCGACCTTAAAGGCTACCAGATAATGCCTCATTTCTCATTAAGTATTAAGTACATTAAACTCTCGCCAAACTGAAGGTAAGACTCTTTTCTTTATAATTATATTATTATATTTTTTTTTAAGTAATATTAATGTTTAGTTTTATTAATTTATAAAAATATATATATATTAATACTATTATGAAAATTTAAATTATTTAAATTAAATTAATTACTTAAAACTCATAATTATTTAAATTATTTAAATTTAATAGTATAGGGCTAAGAAAATTTTATGGAGTCCGCGGGGATCGAACCCCAGACCTCCCCACCAGTCAAGTCTTTACAAAGTCCGCCCTGCCAACGCACCACACGATGTAACTTTTACAAATAATTTCACATATAAATACTTTAATTGTCATACCCAATACCACCCACTACCTAAGCCTTAGGGAACAACAAAACACCGACGCACCATGTATGTGCCTTGAAAAAAAAATGTATGCGTGATTGATTAAGGCGATTGAAGCTTAGGATTAAGTTCAGTCTAGATTATTAGTTTTTAATAAACTAGCACAGCCGCAAAGTGGTTGGCGGCTGGTTAACACCGAAAGGTACATAGCGATGGTGAACGTCGAAACGTAGCTGGCAGTTGTGAACAATTATTTTGATGCCACAATTTTATCCTATTTAATCATTAAACGTGGTAATTATATAACCTTACAGCATTTTTTTTATTAGGTAAATGTTTAAAAAAAAAAAGAGTAAACATGTTAACTGATGCCTTGATAAATGCAAGAAAGTTATGAACAATAAATCTGACCCATTGATTTTGGCGGACGGCTAAGAATATGCCAGCATCTTCAATGCATAGCCATCAAATAAGGGTTTAAGGTTAAGTAAGATTAAAATATCATTGATTGTGTCCATTTTCAATAGGTGTATGCCTTTCGGCGTAAATTAATAAACATAAGGTCAGAAGTCACTTTAATCAAGTTGTATGTGAAAAGTTAAAAGGGCTTAGACTAGGACAAGCGGGAAGGAGGCGGCATATGCACTAGGAGACTAAGCATAGGAAGTGGCGAGTGAGGTGCAAGGCTAACATAGCTACAGGGCAAGGGAACCAATAGTTATTTTCGTAGGGGCAAAGAAATCAAGGTTAGATGCTTAACCCTAACCCTAACCTAGCCAATCCCCTAATGGAGTAATGTCTGTTTACAGACAAGTAAAGAAAACTTACGCCTAACCCTATTTCTAGTTTGAGTAGCACCACTTTGAAACATCCTGGAACTCACCTTGACAACTTTGGTGGTTGGAGGTCAAAGCATACAAGATGGTCAGGACTCGAGGGAATTGAGGCAGGGGAGCGTCGTGGCAAGCACCACCAACACCGCCAACGCCACCACCACCATCGCCCGAACTAGCCCTCATACTGCGCTCGTTGGAAGCCATCAACGAGACTTTAAAGGGGTGACAATCGGCAAGGACTGAAGTGGAACCCCCACTGTCTGGAATAGGTAATCCAAAAGCATCAAGGGATTCAGGGGGAGGACCTCCACCTGAAGACATCACGCGGGAATTGCAGAAGATAAAACTTCCCGAGTTTGTCGGGGGTCGTGCCAGTGAATGCACGGAAGCATGGTTGGAAGGCATGACAAGGTGTTTTTCCTTAAGGGACTATGCATCCAACTCAAAGGCAAAGATCACCATTTTTCAGTTAAGAGATAGCGCCTTGAACTGGTGGGGCAACCTGGAAAGACAACTGCACCTTACCCCAGACACAATATCTTGGGAACTTTTCCAGGAGAGGTTCCAGAGGAAATATCTACCAGCATACTACGAGGAACAACAGGTAGGGGCATTTCATGCCTTAGTATAGGGAAACAGAACTATAGAAGAATATGAGATCAGATTTATGGAACTGGTCAAATATGTGTCGTATATGGATAACGACCAATGACAGACAGAGCGCTTCGTCTATGGATTGAACCCTAAGATAAGAGCTATGGTGCGGATGTGGAAGTCGTCTTCAGTAGCAGAGGTAGTGGAAAATGCATGTTATGTGGAAGAACATATGAACTTGACCGGGGGTACAAGACCAACATTTCCACATCGCCCAGGATTCGTAGGGAAGGCCTCGAGGACATTTCCTAGGGGAGGGGACTCAAGGCCACTACCATATGGTAATAGAGTCATGCCAAGGACAGTAGCTGCAGGGATTTCAATAGCAGCGAGTGCAGCATCTCGTACATCACCAGCGGAGCAGATAAGTGCACGAACATCTCAAGGAACAACAAGTAGGGGCAGGAGTTCCAGGGGAAGGAACTCACTTCAGAGACAGTCACATAACAGCGCACAGGTTCAATCTCGTGTTACCTGTTGGAGGTGTGAAGGACCCCATTACCAGCGTGACTACCCAGAGTTACAATCAGGGTTCATACATAGAGAAGGAAAGGCACCGATGGCGAGAGAAAGTAGTAACCACCAGATTTACGCAGCGGTTAATAACCGCTAGGCCGAACATCAATCCATGGTGGTGGAGTCATCAGGTATGCTAAATCATATCAATGTCAAGATTTTGTTTGATTCTGGTGCGACAAATAGTTTCATTTCACCATCTGCATTAGAAAAGAGTGGGTTGGAAGCCTACGAGCACGTTGACTTTAAACAAGTCGAGATGGCTTCGAGGGAAAAACAAGTGGTAGGACCTAGTGTTGATAATTGTATAGTAGACCTGGGAGTGTGTACTACCAGGTTGAAGGTATACATCACTGCTCTTGGGGCATATGACCTAATCATTCGAATGGATTGGTTAGAAGCTCATCGAGCTTTGGTAGATTGTTTCGCAAAGAGGGTGCTTTGTGTCTATGATGAAGGAAGACCAGTAGAGATCCAGGGTGTACAGAGAAAAGTGTCGTTACACTTTATATCAAATATGAAGGTTAAGCGATGCTTGAGACAAGGGTGTCCACTTTATGTAGTGGAAGCAGTGAATGAAAGGAAGGGACCTTCATTGGATCAGTACCCGGGATTGTCAGAATTTTAGGATGTTTTTCCGAACGAGTTACCAGGGTTACCTCCTGAGAGGGAGCTTGATTTTACTATTGAGCTAAAACCTGGTGCAGAACCAATATCCAAGACTCCATATCGGATGACAGTGCCAGAACTTTGTGAATTGCAAATGCAGTTGAAAGAGTTACTGGACTTAGGGTTAATAAGGCCTAGTGTCTCACCTTGGGGCACACCAGTAATTTTTGTAAAGAAGAAGGATGGATCCTTACGATTGTGTGTAGACTATAGGGACTTGAACCGTGCTACAGTAAAAAATAGGTACCCGATGCCACAAATAAATGACCTCTTTGACCAGATGAAAGGAGCAGCGGTATTCTCAAAGATCGATTTGCGATCAGGGTATCATCAGTTAAGGATTAAGGAAGGTGATATCCCAAAAACTGCCTTTCAAACTCGGTTTGGACATTACGAGCTTGTTGTAGTACCTTTCGGATTGACCAATGCGCTAGCAGTATTCATGAGCCTCATGAACGGCGTATTCCGGAAGTACATAGACCGTTTTGTACAAGTCTTTTTAGATGACATCCTCATCTATTCCAAAAATGAAAGAGAACACGAGGAACACTTGCGAATAGTGTTGTCCTGCCTTAGAGAGAACAAATTGTATGGGAAGTTGTCGAAGTGTTCCTTCTTCCAGAAAGAGATCCACTATTTAGGTCATATCATTTCAGGTGAAGGAATCTCTGCGGACCCAAAAAAGGTAAAGGCCATTATGGAGTGGCCAATGCCAAAAAATGCCCATGAGGTGAGAAGCTTCATGGGACTAGCAGGTTATTACTGGAGATTTGTAGAAGGATTCTCAAAAATAGTGAAACCCATCACCACTTTGCAACGCAAGGGGGTCAAGTATGAATGGACAGAAGAATGTGATAGTGCATTCATTGAGATTAAGAGGTTACTAACTAGTGCGCCAATTCTACGAGTGTCTGATATGAAAAAGGACTTCACCGTCTGGATGGATGCCTCGAAGCAAGGGTTGGGGGCCATGCTAATGCAAGATGGAGGAGTGATAGCTTATGCATCAAGGAAGTTGAAGAAGCACAAAGAGTTATACGTGACTCATGATTTAGAGTTGGCAGCTGTAATGCTAGCTCTGAAACTTTGGAGGCACTATCTTGTTGGGTGAAACTTTGAGCTCAAAACGGACCATCAAAGTTTAAAACATCTCTTTGAGTGAAGAGATGTTNAAGAGATCTGAATGCCAGGCAAAGGCGATGGAGTGAGTTTATGAGTGAGTATGATTTTGGTATATCGTACATCAAGGGAAAGGAAAATGTGGTCGTAGATGCCTTGAGTAGGAGACCATGTATCTTCTCCTTGGTAACCTTAAAGGTCAATCTGAGGGAACACGTGTTGACACAACTCCCAGGAGACAGTTGGTATTTAAAGGTTACTTCAAACCTCCAGAGCAGGAGGCAGTTAGATCCAAAGTATGAAGGATATAGTCTGGAAATAGACGGACTGTTAAGATATCAAGGAAGGATGTACATCCCTAAGAATGGGGATATTCAAAGCACCATACTAAAGGAAGCCCATAGAGCACTTTATTGTGCGCATCCGGGTGTGAAGAAGATGTACGCGAAAATGAGGAAGCTCTTCTTCTGGGTAGGCATGAAGCACGATGTAGTCCATTTCATCGCCAAATGCCTAGAGTTTCAATAAGTGAAAGCCGACCACCATCACCCAGCAGGCCTCCTACAACCACATGATGTTCCTATGTCCAAATGGGAAGTTGTCTCTATGAATTTTTTTGTGGGGTTGCCGCTCACATCCCACAGACACAATGCCATTCTTGTGATAGTGGATAAGTTAACCAAGAGTGCTCATTTTATTCCAGTTAGAGACACTTATGATGTCACTGATGTGGCACGTGTGTTTGTAAGCGAGGTTATCCGTTTGCATGGGATACCTAAGAAGATCATTTCAGATAGGGACTCCAGATTCACTTCTAGGTTTTGGACAAGTTTACAGTCAGCATTGGGGATTCAGTTGAACTTAGGCACAGCTTATCATCCTGAAACAGATGGGCAAATTAAGAGAGTAAATCAAGTCATGGAATAAATTCTTAGGATGTATGTAATGGATAATCAAACCCAGTGGGAGAAGTACCTACCTTTGGTAGAGTTTGCCTACAATAACAGTTATCATATCTCCATCGGAATGCCACCCTATGAAGCTTTGTACGGGAGGCCATGCAGAATGCCATTGAGTTGGGATATACTAGAAGACCGAGTAACAGTTGGGCCAGAATTGATTCAAGAAATGGAGGAATAGGTGATTCAGATTAGGTAGAGACTAAAGGAAGCACAGTATAGGCAGAAAAGCTATGCAGATGCACACATGACCGACCGAAGTTATGAAGTGGGAGACCAGGTTTTCATTCGTATCAGGCCTAATAAGAGTACCATATGGTTCAGGAAGGGGACAAAGTTGTCACCTTGATTTATAGGACCATTCAGAATCCAAGAGAAAATTGGACTCGTTGCCTATCGTCTCGTACTGCCACCCCACTTGCATAAAACTCATAATGTATTTCATGTATCTGTTTTATGTCATTATGTTGCTGATGAATCACATAAACTAAATTGGAAGGAATTGCAGGTATCAGACGTGGGAACCCTCACGGTAGAACTGTTACACATATTGGACCGTAGAGTCTGACAGCTTAGGAACCGTCTAGTAGACCAAGTTAAGGTCCAGTGGGACAAGTATAGTCCACGATCTGCTACTTGGGAAGACGCCAAGACACTACGGCGAGACTATCCCTCACTATTTTGACCACCCTGAGAACATGTTTCTCGAAGGTGGGGTGTATGTAACACCACCTTTTGACTTAGACAACCAAGATTACCTGAGGCCTATATACTTTATTTTCTAAGTCACAGTGAAACTATTAAGTGATACACTTAAACTTTAAAATTTATGAACTTTTATGAATGTTTAAATGTTATTTGATGATGATGTATATGATGCAATCTACTACGTGCATGTAAATTTTATGAATGTTTAAATGTTATTTGATGATGATGTATATGATGTGAAACATTGTAAGAATGAAGAAATTAATGAATGTTTAAATGCTATTAGGATGATGTTGGATATTATGCAATCTATTTGGGTAAATGATAATCTTGTGAATGGGTGTCGAAATTGAATTATGGGATATTATGAGATCTATTTCTAATTGGAAAACTTTGATGTAAATTTATCGGTACAGGGATACCAAATTGAAATGATGATAGTATGCAATTACATGATGATAATGCATAAAAATGTATGAGTTTGTGTTACATACTAATCTGCAGATTATGGGCTATGAAATAGACAAGGGATAATGATGATGAAAGTGGATATCAGGATCACTAACCGAGAAACATTATGGTGATGACACTGCCCAAAACCGAAAAAACGATGACAAAACCTCTAGCAACATGGTGCCACTATATATTCCATTGTAGGGTGTGGACCCTAGTCCTGTTAGGAGGGGTGGAGGCATTTCCCACTGTGTATCCTCCATTGTAGGGTGTGGACCCTAGTTATGATTAGGACGGGTGGAGGCATTTCCCACCGTGTATCCTCCGAAACCTGAAGTCATGGGAGGATGGTGTTAGTTCACGCTCCCCAAGACGTGTGGTGATGACTGTCAGATGCCTGCTAGGGAAGCTTGGTCAAGATAGCGACACTTCTGCTTATGGGTTCTATCTGGAGTTAGGTCAATATAGTTGATTCTCCAAGATAGTCTAGCAGAGGAAGGATAGGAATGGAGATGGAAGTAGGTTAGGGAGGAAGGATGAGTAGTAATAGTTGAGAAAGTATGGAGATCTGTCTTGTGGTGGAATTTAATGTTTTCCCTTCAAAAAAAAAAAGAAGAGAAATGTATATATATATGAATATTCATAATTTCGTAACTAAACCACAGTTGTTTAAAATAACATTGTCGAACCTGATAATAGTAATTAAAGGATTTCTCAAACAATTGATTGGTTTGTTGTCTTTTATAAAAGACTAGTCTTGTTGACTGGATTGGATGCATACATAAATTACTAAAGGATGATAGTTTTGATTATTAGTACATGCACGAAATTTGCATGTACTAGCTACACATGCATTTCTTGTACATATACACTAGTATGTATGAGTTTTCTTGACTTACTTACTGATAATATCGTTTAATTGTTATGAATGTGTGAACCGTGTTTCTTTTCCCTTGTACCATAAAATACCTTAACTTCGAGACGAAGTTTCCTGAAGGGTGGGTGTATGTAACGACCCTGCTTAAATAGGTGTATATGATTATTAATTATAATTAATTTAATAATATAACTGTCCTAAAAGATTAGCTAAACCATAATTATTCCTTAAAATAACATTAACTAATTAATTATTATTAATTAGTTATTCATGATTGTCAATGATTGATTTAAGTATTAATTAACTCATTAATTAATAAGGTAAATAAATAAAAGGAGGATAATAAATTATATTATTAAATTAAGTTACGTACTTGAAAAGGGAAACATATTAACTACAAGGGATAAGATATTAAATAAAGGGGATAAGGGGCATTAACGAGAAAGGATAAGAAGGTAATAAATGGGTTAGGTAGGGAGTAAATGAGGCGGGGAGTCGGTGAAGGAGGAATATGGAGGGGAAGGAGGTTTACGGGAGGTGATTCCACGAGAGATGAGCGATTGATTCTGGGGGCTCTGGGATTTGCAGAGAGGAGTGAAATTTTGGAGTGGGGATTGTATCAGTCAGGCACCGAGGTTGCTGGAGGTTTTGGGCATGGGGGCCAGGATATCCATATGATATCGTAGAGCTAGGAAGTTACCTAGTTGGCAGGGTGGAACTAGGTTTTGGGCAGTGTTTTACGGTGCAACAGAAATCAAGAAGGCAAGTGGACAACGGAGGGTTATTAGCATCAGGTTCAGGTATTTAAAATTATGCATTGTTTTATTATGTTAGAAAATTTTATTATTCCTTGTTAAATTTAAGTTACTGAAGTTATTATTATGAAGATTATGATTCTGTTATGAAGTTACTGCCTTAGTTTATGAAATAAAATGATGTTTAAATATATTCGACCCCTACATTAACTTTCTTAAATAGTTTAGAGTCATTAAAACTCAGATTTCACTCACATAATTGGGGATTTCTCTCTAAAACATTTTTTTCCCAAAACTCGTCACAGAGAAAATATGCAGTGACTCCTTTCACAAATGTACAACCATCTTACCCCATACAAGCCCTGTGTTTGAACCAAATGCTATGAGACCATAATGTAATGTCCCTCCAACCCTTTTGAGGGACATTACAATGCAAAATACACATAAAAACAAAATTTTTTGCTAACTAAATTAAATTAATTTATAGTTAGTTCATTTCATGTAGCTTTCAGCTACAAGTTAAAACATATTTAACTATTGTTCATTTTCATTACAATGATGCATATACAACATATTAAATATATATGCATGCAACTAATAAAATTCATTACAATGACATATAAATCATTCTCAAATACAAAAAGTTCATGCACAACAATAACACATGTAAATAAATCCACAACAAGATAAAACATGTATCTTTAAACAAGAGTTCTGCGACCAACTGCTTGGGATGGATGTTCCACCAAACCATAGGCTGACTGTTCCAATTCTCAACAACCAGTCACCCATGGGTCGATTCTAGTAATCCACAAAATAGGGTGGTCTCTCACAGCTCATAAACTCACAACCCAATCAATATTCTCCTCCGGATATCCTAATTTTCCACTAGCTCTCTTTCTCTTGATCTGCCCAATCCAAGGAATGTACCCCTTCACTAATCTCATTCCATTGGGAATCCCATTCGTTTATCATGGTATATTTGGAACAGATAACCGAGAATCTCTCAGTTGGAAACTCAAGGTAACTTGTTGTTAGGAAAACTATCAACAAACCAACAACAAACAATTGTTGATTTAGTGCAACTCACATCGGAGTACACTCTGCATGCCTGACAACTTGGCTCTTCAATTTCCAAATATGCTCCAAATATGCTCCAGTATGCTCCATCTTTCTCTATAATTCTCCCTCCATGGCTGCACCGACTTTCATTTCTATTTCTTCCTCTCTACTTGCTCCTTATGCACAAAACTCAATTGTGTAAAGTTGTTATCCCAACCCATACAATTTTCCTCCCTTTGGCTTGCCTTTCTTGACTCACACTCTTCCCCAAGCTGATTGTACTCAACCCCCATGTGCGCAATCGATTTGGGATGTGACCAATCACACCCAACCTCTTGCATATATTCAATGAATGGCTTTGGGAACGTTTTTACACATTCTTTTGGTCACCCCAGTGATCCATTGACAACATGTGTTCATGTTCCCAAAAAGAGATTTTCTTCATGAGGAAAGTGAATGAATTTCTCTTCTCAAAACCCTATTAAGGAAGGTCATCAAAGGCTGCACCATACACAGGATGCGATGATGACTGATCATCATCTCCTGCTCTAAATCTAAGTTGCAATGTCTCTGCAGGCTGCTCTACAGCTAGGGTGCGACAATGTCAAAAGACTAAGAAAAGGTTGAGTTTCACGAAATTTCTAGAAGGGAATCTTATAGAAGATGAGGTGGAATCCATATGGTTGGGATATTACTCTCTTCTATGATTTGGTGGGATCGTCCTAATCTCTTCAACCATCTCTCTTTTCATTATATAAAGAGGGATTTCTCATGGAAAAGGCTAAGGTTGATTCAAGGAAGATTAATGTTGAATAGGCTAAGAATTGGATGAGGAATTCTACTTAAGTTCATACTTGAGGTCTTCATTTCATTTTATCAATTCATTGTGGATCTTCTTCATTCAAGGTTGGAGAAAGTGTGTGTGTTGGGGAAAAGGGTCATCGAGAGGGGACCTTGCAACATCGAGGCTTTGGTTGCAATCTCCACTTTCATTTTAATATAATATAGTGATATGTTTCTTTCTCATAAAACTTGTCTTGTTTTATTGTATGATTCCTTGATCACATACATAGGTTCTCGTTGAGTATATTATATTTATTTCACTTTGGTTGGCTTGTGTTCCCTTGTAGATTCAATATCACAGGAGGACCAGGGTGGAGCTAGGATGAAAACGACAAGAGGAAGCGATATTTAAACAGTATGTTTCCCATCTCTTGTTAAATAGTAAAATCAATGGTTAGAGCTTAGGGAAAGCATCATATTTTGTTTTGTTTTGTTCTAGATCTAGGTGGATTTAGCAAGATTTGTTTAAGTCCTCATTTACCGATAAGTTCCATAAAAAACACTCAATCAGGAATTGGAAGGTTCATATACAATTGGCATGTTTAGGAAAATGAGTTAAATTGATATACCCCTATTGGACCCCTCTTGGCCATTATCCTAGACACTCCCCTCTCTCATGGATTAATTCATCCCCCATATCTTGTCCATGTCCCCTTAGCATCTAGCATCACATTTTTATTAGTAAAACATAGAAATACAATTCACATATTACATCGCTTTGGCCATAGCCGCACATTATATCTACATACGCATTAATTAAAATGGATATTATAGTGGGGATGTTACAGGCTGTAATTTTTCCATAATATCGAATAAACTTGCAATAATATCTTGTTAAACCTAGAAAACCACACAAGTTGTTAATATTTTTAGAGCGAGGCCAATCATGCATAGATCCAATTTTATTAAGATCCATACGTACACCATCCTTGCCAACAATATGACCCAGGTACTTCACTTTTGAGGCTCCAAAGGCACATTTATATTGTTTGAGGAAGAGTTGGTGCTGAGAAAGTAGATGGAGAACTTGATCCACATGGGAGAGATGGGTTTTCCAAGTTTTACTATAGATGATAATATAATCAAATAAAACTAATACAAAATGATGGAGAGAAGGATGGAAGACATGATTCATGAGACTTTGGAAAGTGGAGGGACCATTATAGAAGCCAAAGGGCATTACCAAGAACTCATAGTGACCCTCATGAGTTCTAAATGCAATCTTGGGAATCTCTTTCTCTTTCATACATATATGGTGGTATCCAAAATGGATATCAAGTTTGGTGAAGTATTGAGCACCACTCAATTCATCCAATAGGTCATCAATGATGGGAATGGGAAATTTATCTTTGATTGTGAGTTTGTTGAGGGCTTAAAAATTAGGACACATTCGCCAAGTTCGTTCTTTATTTAGTACCATGATCATAGGAGAATAATAGGGGTTGGTACTAGGACATATAACACCCTCTTTGAGCAAGTTTTGAACAATTTTCTCAATTTCATTCTTATGGGAAAAGGGATGACAATAAGGGAAAATAGTGGGAGGGAGATTGCCTAATATGAGAGGAAGGGAATGATCATGGACACCACGGGAAGGGGAAGTCCTCAGGGAGTGGTAAAAATAAATTGGTGTTGGTTGAGGATAGATTGGAGGTAGGGAAGCACAAAAGGTGTCTCAATGGCTTGAACATAGTGGAGTTGAGGAATAATGCCAAAATGACCTTTTTTGAGGAGATTTTCCATTTGATGGGAAATGATGATTTCAAAGGAGCCTACTTTGATGTGTTAGAAATTATATTGTTGTCCCTGTTGTTGGAATTGCATGGCTAATTCCTTAAAATCCATGAGAATGGGTCCAAGAGTGCGTAACCATTCTACACCAAGAAAAATGTCGCAACCGCTCATGTCTATAGAAAACATATGATATTTTAGGTGATATTGATGAATTTGGAGATGCACAATTTCAAAACGTCCCCCTCATTTCATGGAACCTCCATTGGAAATCATAATTTGAAAATTATTGACTACATAGATATAACAATTGATTTCTTGGGAAATGCAACAATGAATAAAATTGTGGTTTTTTCCACTGTCAACGAGGATGATGACTTTCTGATTTTTAATGTAAAAAATTAAATTGAGAGTTTAGGGAGAAGAGAGGCCAATGAGGGAATTCAGTGAAATCATCGGTTGAACTTTTGGTGAATCAAAGAGTGGAATCAGATTAGCTGGTGGTGGTAGCCCATCCACAAGGGAAAAAACTAGCTCCTCTTAAGAAACATCCTCAAACATGGATATAAAAATATTTTGTTCCTTACACTTGTGCCATGGAATTTTTTTATCATCACAATTATAGAAAAGACCCTTGAGTTGGCATTCAACCATTTTTTCCTGGGTTAATTTCCGTATCTTAAGGGGTGTTGCAAGAGGGTTGGGATTGGTGGGTTTAGAGTGAGGAAGAAAGGATAGTTCTATGTTATGGGATGATACAATATGTTTTTCTTCCTTGGCTCATTGAGTAGCTTCCAACCAATTTTGGGGGCGTGCCATTAGAAAATGGGCACACATTTCTTTTTTTAGGTCACTGATAAAGCATTCCATGAAGAAGGCATTTGACATGCCCTCCATTTTGAAATCCAAGTGCTCAAAGTCAGAAATAAATTCTTTCATAATCCCACATTGATTCAACTTGGTCAAATGGCCTAAATGGTGGGTGTCATATTCAAAGAAGTCGTAAATCTTTGCAACAAAATATGTCCAAGAAATATACCCTTGGTGTGCCTTTCGACACCATTACCACCATTTCCAATGTTCCAGATATAGATGTAGGATATTGTAATGAAGTTTCACTAAATCATCACCAATGCCATGCAAAGAGAAATAATGTTCCATTTGAGTGGCCTAGCCTGTGGGATTTGAACCATAAAATCTATTCACTTCAATTATGGGAAGGTGTAGCTCTCGAGGAAGGTGGGTGAAATGAGGACCCAGGAAATGGGAAGAGACATTGTCTCCCTGATAGGAATATTGTTCATAAGAGGTAGGGTTCATGGATTGGCCCATTAGTTGGTTGAGTGTATCTTTGATGTTGGCACATTGGTCCTAGAGGATCTAAATAAAGGAATTGAGCTTTCTAATGTTGGAATTGAGAGTCTTGATGTCCTCCATGTTCTGGATGTTGTAGAAAATCAAGGTATTGAGTTCTTTTCCACGGGTGGTGGCCATTTTGGTAGGTAGGTCTGCACTGAAAAATTATAGGTGAGGAGTACCACAACAGACGAGGAAAAGAGAGGAATCAAATGGGATATGTGGAAAATAAGGGTGTCAAGAAGGGTGTGTGGAACCATAGATAAAAAAAATTGACAAAGTGATAGGCACCATGGAAATCAGGGAGAAAAGGGGAATCCAATGGTTAGGTCCCAAATAAGGGTTTCGAGAAGGGCGTCGGGTCCATGGAAAGAAATGTCTTAAAAATGATAGGTACCATGGTAACCAAGGAGAAGAGAGGAATCCAATGGAATAGGTCCCAAATAAAGGTTTCGATAGGACCACTATACCTTTTGTTTTACTCATACAAAGTTATACTTTGACCTGAAGAATGTTGTAGTGACAAATGGCCCAAATTTTTAACTAAAAATAATTATGTAGGAACTTCACAACCAAAATGCAGAAGTAAAGGTTGCGCAATAATAGATCGTATTGTGTTCCTTTTCTACTATGTTTCTTTCTTAGGGGTTAGGGTTTACATGGTTCCTAAAGAAAAGGGTTTTCCCTATGCTATATCTCTTTGATATACGTGCAGGGTTGAACAATATTACTCTACCCAATATCTTAGGGAACTAACTAAGGAGGATCGATGGTACCATTATCCATACTACCTGATTACCTGGGTACTAGAAAGTATATACTCGAGTTTTTTTCTCGATGTCACTACAACAGTTAGGTAATAGATCATCTGATCTATAGCTAGTTTCAGGAGACTTAGGGGACTCCCTATATGCCTATCAATACATGGGAGTGATGGTCGTGTACATATTATTTCTGATGCAATACTACTCGATGGGTACCAACAGTGGTTGCAAAGGTTTCCAACAAGGTGAAATGTTTGTTTCTAGGAAAACTCATGAAACCATTTGTAATTATTTTATGTAGTCTTACCCACCATAACTTTACTCATTGAGTGACAGAGCTATGTGATTCAAATACATTGATAGTACACGTGTCTACCCTGGAAAAAATTCCCACAGTTTCCAGAGAGGAATGTGTTATGATGCCACTTGTTAGGTACCAGATCTATCATATTAAGAAGAAATAGAAATATTGTCAAGAAATATCAGTAGAACAATAAGATGTAGAGAACCATAACAAAAAAGAATACCTTTATTAATAGGAAGCAATCTTCACTTTCCTCTTGGAGGGGGAAACCTCCAATAGAGCATTTCTCTATTACAATAATTCTTAAGAAAAAGTTTATCATGCCTCCTACTCTTATTTATATTAATTCTATCTTTTAAAGAACATTCTAGAGGAATATCTTTCTAGAAGTGAAAGCTTCTATTAGGTATTCTTACATTGATTCATTCACGTTTATTAAATATGACTTATTAACTAATGTCTACCTTTATTACATGGAAAACATATTATTCTACCTATCTGATAGGTTAGGGAGGTTAGGCTCCTATCAATAGACCTTTTGAAGAATACCCTATTTGATCTAGTATTGACTGGAAGCAGTCAGTTCCTCATACCCTTAGTAAAATGGCATTGTAGAATGAAAGAATATGAAGTTAGTCAAAATGTCTAGATGTATTTTGCAGGACAAACACTTTCCTCCTCACTTCTGGGATGAAGCATTCTATTGTGAAAACTATCTGTTCAATCACATTTTGACTCGAGTTGTTCCTTCAATGACTCCAATCGAACAATGTTGTGGAAAAATTCCCTCACTTGACCACCTCTGTGTGTTTGGATGTGTTTCTCGGGCTCATATTTCTTATGATTGAATAAATAAATTGGATGCAAAGAGTCATGCTTGCATCATTATGGGATACTCTAAAGATTCTAAATCTTAATGACTCATTGACCATGTTAGACAATAAATCATTATCAGAAGAAAACTATCGTTTTATGAGAAGTCTTCTAGCATTAAGTTCTTTAATTCCACCTCTTATTTTGTAACATACCCAGCCACACACAGGTTGTCCATGTTACTTCAAATTAAACACTTCAAAACTGATTTTGAATTTCTGATGGCATTTAATTAATAAAGAAGCATGAAAGTCGCACATGAAATCATCAAGATTCATACTACATCATAAAATAAATGGAAAATGTTCCATGCACAACAATAATCAACAAGCAAGAATATTATGAAAAATGAATCTCATATATAATAATTAATATACAATGGAAATAAATACACAAGTAGAGAAACACATAACAAGAGTAATTATCTTTATTAAAACCCATCACTAGCTAGCTGCAAACCAAGGAAACTCCACCCAACCATAGACACTGTTATTCTAAATCTCAACAAAAGGTCACCCTCATGTCAGGGCTATGAATCGACAAAGGTGGTTCCAGGGTATCACTTAGCTTCCCAAACTAGTCAGTACTCAAGTTCTCATGGGTTTCTCAACACACAACAATCCAAAGTACACCAACTCTCTTCTCTCTAGACTACACAACCCAAGAGAATGGAACTCCTTCTCTACCACGAAATCCCTTAGGCTTTCCACCTCCTTCTAGGGCTCCAGTGCATCTGGTCAGGAATATCCATGATGGGACTTTCAGGATTCACAACTATGAGAAAAATTTATCACATGCCCATCCATCTTAGGCATACATTCATCAATTCATGGTTGGAATACACCAACAATTACTACAGCCAAAAAAACAATGGCTCCTCTCCAACAATTAGTTTTTCTTTTCCAAGCCAAGATCAAAATGAATGAGGAATGATGAATGGGTCAAAGAATAAATGGAGAGAGAAAACACAATGAAGAGTGTAAACCCCCAAATATCCCAAAGATGGGTTTATATATTTCTTGGAATTAAAGAACCACATGTCCTTCCTCCAAGAAGCTCATGTAACTGATATTCTCCATTAAAAAAAAATGGGTAAAAATATTATAAAATAAATACTTATCCCTTTAAGCCCCATCTCTCATGGAATCATAGCCCCCTATAACAATGTTTCTTGTTCGTCTAGCATCCAACAATACATTTTATTATTAATGATGATAAAATCATTACATTTACTAGGAGCTCTAACGTCTTTTAATTGTTTGGGCACTCTAGCCTTTCATCAAATAAACAAAATACATTATTTAATATGGGGACTCAAACCTGGGGTATTACATTCCCCTCCCCCTTATTTTGGCACTATCCTCGGTGCATATATAAAAAATAAAATCAAAATTTCAAATTTATTCAAAACATTGCAAGTACTATGTTCTTATGGCATCTTCATGCTCCAAGTATCATCTTCAGGACCGTAACAGGTCCACTGAACTTTTACCATATCTATAACTTGATTCTGAAGAATTTTAATTTTTTTGTCCAATATGCACACTTGCTAGACCTAAACTTCTCCCTCTGGATCTACTTGAATAAAATGCCAATAAATAATGTTGTTAGCATCATGTACATACTTTTTCAGAAAAGATACATGAAATAGATTATGCACATTCATGGAAGCAAGTAATGCAATCATGTATGCAATTGACCCTATTCTATCCAATATCTCAAATGGACCACAAAATCTGGTTGATATATTTGTACAACTACCCAACTACAGTGATCTCTTCTTGGGCTTCACTTTCAAAAGAAAATTCTCCCCCACTTTAAATTATCTAGTTGTCATGTTCTTATTTGCATAACGTTTTTTTCTATCTTTAGTTTTCTTTAAATTCTACTTAATTCTAACCATTTGGTCTTCCATATCCTTGAGAAATTTTGTCCCAATTACCACTCTTTTTGTTGGGTTGTCCCAACTCATTGGAGAATTTCATTTCCTACCATACAAAGCTTCAAATGGCTCACTTTCAATGAAGCTCGATACCCATTATTATAGGAAAACTAAACCAAGTGAAAGTAATCTTCCCACTTAGATGGCTTATCCATCACATGCATTCTCAACATGTCTTCAATTACTTCATTGACTCTCTATGTATTCCCATATGATCGTGGATGGTATGTTGTGCTAAAGTTCATATTTGTACCAAATATTTTAAACAATCCCCTCCAAAAATTTGAACTAAACTTTGTATATTTGTCTGAAACAATTACCTTAGGTATCCCATGCAACCTAGCAATCTCCCTCGTGTAAATTTCTGAAATATTAACTGATGTATGAGTCATTTTTACAGGAAAAAAATGAGCAGCCTTTGTCAATTTATCAACCAATACCATTATTGAATCATGTTTCCTTGTTGTCCTAGGAAATTTAGTTATAAAATCAATGGTTACCACTTCCCATTTATTCTCTAGAATTGGTAATGGTTGTAACAAACCCAATGGGTTCCTATGCTCATCCTTCACTCTCTAACATTCCATACATCTGGCAATGTAATCAACAACATCTTTCATCATTCCTAGCAAAAAGAATTGGGTTATTACTAGTGCAATTGTTTTCTAGTGATCGGGATGTCCGACATATGGAAAATTATGCATTTCTTTTAATACCAAATTCCTAAGTTCTCCGGAACTAGGAGAAAAAATTCCATTTTTATGCATAAGTAATCCATCTTCCATCATCTCATATTCTTTAATTTTATGTAGTAAATTTTCTTGCTGGAAGCTTTCTTTTACCTGTAGGTAATGTTGATATGTAACAAAACATCTAAAATTCTGCTCTTCAAATATGACTGATGCATACTAATGGATGTAGCATGCATGATATGTATTCTTCTACTAAGTGCATCAACAACTTTATTTTATTTTCCTTTCATATTCTTGATTCCAAAATCGTATTCACTTAAAAATTCCAGCCATCTTTTCTTCCTAGCATTCAAAGTTGGTTGTTCAAAAATATATTTCATACCACTATGGTATGTTCTTAATTCAATTCTCTTTCCCACGAGATAATGCCTCGACATCTTTAATGCATGAACAATGGTGACAAAATCCAATTCATATGTGTCATAGTTACTCTCATATTCTTTAAGATTTATGGACCCATAACCAATGACATGTCCATTTTGATTAAAGACTCCACCAAGTCCTTCCTTGCATGACTCTGTGCATACCAAAAAAATAACATTTAGGTCAACAATCTTTACAATAGGTCCATTGGTAAGTAATTATTTCAAAAAATCAAAGTTCTCTTTACACACAGTTGTCCATTCAAATTTAATTCTGTTCTTTTGCAAAGAAGTGATGGGATGAGCAATCTTAGAGAACATTGTTATAAATATTTTGTAGTAACCAATTAATCCCATAACAGATCTAAATTCTGAAACATTCATGGGTGTTGGCCATCCTCTAATGGCTTCAATATTCTCTAGATCCACATCTATACCTTGCTATGAAATAATATGTCCCAAGTAATGGAACTTTTATTGGTAAAATAACACTTACTAAGCTTGGAATAGAACTGATGTTCCCTCAACACTTGCAACACTAACCTCAAGTGATGTTTGTGCTCTTTTTATGAATTAGAATAGATATGTATGTCATCCAATAATACTATGTCAAACTTATCCACATAATTTCTAAACATGTCATTCATTAAGCACATAAAGGAATTTGGTGCATTGGTTAGTCCAAATGGTACCACTACAAATTCATATTTCCCATACACGGTTATAAAGGTTTTGTTACTAATGTCTTCTTCCTTGATTCTTACCTAGTGGTATCATGATCTCAATTTTATCTTTGAAAACATGTTTTCCCCTCTTAGTTGATCAAATACGTCATCAATTATAGGTAGAGAGTATTTTTTCTTCACAGTGGCTTTATTCAGCTATCTAAAGTCAATACATAGCCTCAATGTTCCATCCTTCTTTTGACAAAGAGTATTGGTGCTCCCCAAGGTGAAAAACTTGGATGTATGTACCATTTCTTCAACAATTCTCCTAGATTCATTTGTAATTACTTTAATTCTGGTGTAATCATTATAAATGTTTTGAACCTGCATAGAATAAATATAGCTAGGAATTGACATACATAGTTGCAGAGAAAATAGAAGAAAAGAGAAGAAGGAGAGAAAGAATGGAAGAATTCTTATTAACCAAATGAATGAATGATAATTTACACATGATATACTCTATATAAATCAACCAATGTGCACTGGAGGAGAACCCAATGCACCATAGTGGTGGTCTATAGTGATTTGGACAGACACCAGCAGTTACAGGAGTAAATTGCCACCTATTCTAGTCTCTTGGGAAGTTATAGGAGTGAACTTCCACCTACCTGAGTTAACTATTCTATCAGTCTTCAGTTAACTCACTGAAACATAGTGAAGTGAGGAGGAGATCAGGGAATCATGGGTAATGCGCTAATATGGTGGTGATCCCAAGGACAATGCACATTAGCTGGTGATGATCTCAATGTGCGATGGTGATAATCTCATTATAGCATCTAGACTCCACTCAACTGATCAAAATGAACTAAAAATTGAAGAGAATATTCTCCCTAGAAGAATACTCTTCCTAAAATATAAGAGACTGAATAATGAATAATAAACATAAGAAAAACCTTGGGAAAAATAAATCCTAGGTGTGTGTGAAGTAACTCCAACACCCCCCCTAAACATCACTATGGTGAAAATAAAGAATGGGTCCCAACAACAAGGCCATGTTAGGTACCCAAATACAAAAGATACAAAGAAATAAAGAGGGAAAAGAGGGAAAACCTCATGGGAAACGC
>JASDQU010106099.1:79930-126860 GCA_032191745.1 Picea mariana
CTCGACCAACAGATAGTCCTAGAACCAAGACTAAGTGAGTAGCCAGATTTGGACATGCGATCAATGCTATCACCATCCCAGTCAAAATCAGTGAACCCAATGAGGTCCAATGTAGAGTCTGTTGAATATTGAATACAAAATATGGTGGTTCCCTGTACAATCGAAGCATACACTTTGCGTCATTCCAATGTAGCTCATGTGTCTTCTGCATGAACCTGGAGTTTGTGCTAACTACATAGAAGAGGTCTGGTCTAGAGTGTGTGAGATACAACAAGCTCCACACTAACTTTATGTACATTTTTTTGTCAAACATTGGAGTGTCCCTGCCATCCTCAAGTATGACTCTTGATAGGAAAGGAGTCAGGGCAGACTTGCAGTCTATCATGTGAAATATATCAAGGATATCTCGTGCATACTTGGACTGAGACAGTTTGATGCCTGATGCATCGTGACTGATCTTGATTCCAAGAAAGAAATTTAGTGGACCCATGTTCATCATCAAGATCCTGTCATGCAGAATCCTCTTGACTACAACAATCATTGAAGTTTAGCAACTGATGATCAACAAATCATCAAAATACAAAACTAGGAGTAGAAGTAAATCAGTTGTCCTGAGCATGTAAACATTCGGCTATGATTTACAATGCACAAAATTCTGTGATAGCAGGTAGGATTTCATCTTGGCATACCATGCCCTTGGAGCCTTCTTGAGGCCATAAATAGATTTATTCATTTGACATACCAAATATGAATCCTGCATAAATCCCTTGGGTTTCTCAATATAGATCTCCTCAGAGATATCACCGTGAAGAAAAGAATTCTTCATGTCCATTTGATGGGCTTCCCATCCCTTGGTTTTTGCAATGGAAAGTGCCAAACATATGGAATCCATCTTCACTGATAGAATAAAGGTCTCATTATAGTCAATGCCATGCACCTACTGAAAGTATTTGGAAAAAATCCTTGCTTTGTATATATTAATCTATCCATCTATTGTTCTCTTGGTCCTGTAGACCCATCTGCACCTGAAAATTTTCCTTCCTAAAGGAAGGGGAACCAGATCCCAAGTCTTTTTATCAAGGAGGGAGTTGTACTCCTCCTGCATAGTGGATTCCCAAAAGGGATTTCCAACAGCCTTGCCATAAGACCGTGGATTTGAAGAATGAACCAAGAAAATATGCTTGGGGGACAACAGTTTATTGGTGGTGAGTGCAAGAGGAGGATCCTCGAAATCATACTGAGTCCTCCTAGTATCAACTGGATCCCCAACAAGATCCCCTGCATCCTGAAGAGTAGTTTAATCCCACTTGGGCCTCATCTTTGGCTCTACATATGCATCTTCATGCACTGACTATGCATCTGATTGTATTTACTCTGTATCTAAATCATATGAATACTCTGAATTAGAACGCTCATATGAAGAAAATTCAACATGTGCATTCCCATCATCTCTAACAGATTAAAGAACAAAGGTGTCTGCATGTGGATGCTAAGGTACATGTGAGACACTTTCCTTGAATTGGACACTTCACTCAATGATGAGCTCGTCTCAGGAAAGATCTATAAGTTTGTATCCCTTCACACCATCGGGGTATCCAACAAATATACACTATGTGCTCTGTGGATCAAGTGCCTTCCTCTTCTCATATGGAATTCTGGCCCACGCACATGAACCGAAAATGCGGAAGTGGTTCACTTTCGGTTTGAGGCCGCTCCAAGCCTTGTAGGGGGTCTTATCCTTGACAGATCTATGGGGGGATCTATTTTCAATGTAGGTTGTACAATTAAGTGCTTCATCCCATAATCTCTATGGAAGTGACTTTGCATGTATCATTCAAGATGCCATCTCTTTTACAGATCTATTTTAACGCTCAACAACTCCATTTTGATGTGGAGTATAGAGAATCATGTGATGCAACTGAATCCCTGCCTCATGAAAAATATTCTAGATCTCATGGTTGACATACTCTCCCTAGTTATCAATTCAGAGGATTTTTATTTTCTTTTCTGACTGTCTCTTAATAAGGGCTTTGAAATATTTGATGTGTTGAAAGACCTCTGATTTTTTCCTGAGAAATAAAATCCATGTGAACCATGAGAAATCATCAACAAAAATGAGCACGTACCTTTATTTTGTGATTGTTGGATGCGAAAAAGGGCCAATGAGATCACTATGCATCAGATCTAAAGGAGAGGAATCCCTTAGTATTTCCTTTATCGAATTTCTCCTGAGGGGGTTTTCCAACAACAAATCCCTCACAAATTTCTTTGGAGAAGTGGATGTCGGGTAGACCATCAACCATTCCTTGTTTTCTAATTTGTTGCATATATCTGAAATTTAAATTCTTGAACCTTTTGTTCCATATCCTACTCCTTTCATCAGCATGGGTAAGCAGTAATGTAGAATCTGGTTCAATAAATTCAGAAAATGTGTAGAGTCTAGATTGATAATTTACCTCACAGGTAGCAACCCTAGAATTGGTTTGCATGTCATAGATATCCAATACATCAGGTGTGAATATGACTCTCTTTCTGGTGTTGTAGTTAGTCATATGTTAATGGAGAGAAGATTGATAGAAATTTTGGGAATGTGCAACACATTCTCGAAGCTTTTGTTTGTGAGTTCAATCCTTCCTTTGACAGTGACCTCAACTGGAGAGTTGTGTTGGACACACCTACCACACTTAGAGGGGGGTGAATGAGTGTGGGGGTCTTTTTCCAAAACTTCCCTCTTACACAAATCTCCTTAGTTAACATTCAACTTTCACTCATTACTCATTGTTGTCATTTATAACCATTTAGATGTAAACATATATCAACAACATATATCAACAATATATCATCAACAAATCATCTCCACAAGTAACAAAAACAACACAAGATATATGTACAATTTTTCTTTTTATTACGGACTACAATCCTTGGGGTTTATCAACAACAATTGAATAGAGTACAACTCTATAAGAGCACCATCTCTATATGCAAGACTCAACTTACATTCTCAGCACCAACTAGTAGTGTATCCTGCATGTGTACGTGCCCCGGGTCACTACAGACCATGTATGTACGCGTCCAGTCTACAGTGAAACATGCGTATACTTCTGAGAAACTAGGGTTTTTCTTTGCTTCACATACTTAGATACTCTACAACCTGCAATCACATTCTGTTGTGTCTCTCACTATCCAATCTGATCCACAGCTAGTCAAAACATATCCAAATTCTCCAATAGTCTACTCATGCTCCTCAACCAATCAATATGAATTCTAACTCAATCATATATAAGTAACTAGTATACCTTATCAATCATATCACCATTGAATCAGAAGAGTACTGCTCACTCCATCAGCCAGCATAAATCACATCATAGTAGCCATACCAAGAATGCCCTAAGCATTCACAACACAACAAGTAATAGTATCCATCAAGACAATAATGTAACCATACCAGTGTCTCAGTGACATATCTGAGGCCATAGAATGCAGATATGGAACCTGCTTTAGTCTTCAATGACCATTCATCATCTCAAAAACAAATCTCCATGATTTTATTTATTGTACGTGCCATGTCCTCATACAGCCCGTGTATGTATGTGCCCTGGCCCATTACAGCCCGCGTACACCTCAGAAACTAGGGTTTTTGAAGCTCTGAGACTTTTGTCATCAAGATATATGATATTACCGAAACTTTGATGTGTCCATGAGATCCTCCTCATGCTCTCTTTCTCATAATAGATATTCAATCATGCTGAAGAGATTCACACCAAATATTATCTCACAAGAACCTCTCACAAGAAGCTCTCCATCAATACTCCAAAAGATTATCTCACAAGAAGCTCTCCATGGATCCACAAAAAGGATGTTTTGCAAGAGACCATTTCTATTTTATTTATACTTTTATCCTCTAGTTCTCTTAACCCATTTCTAGGTCACTTAACCCATTTCTAGGTCACTTAGCCTGTTTTCCTTATTTTAGGGTTAACCGCTTTCCATAAATAGAAAGTTATCCAATACTTTATCATTTAAATATTCCTTCTTGATTTTGTCACTTCTCTTTATTATTTTAAATAATCCACCTTGACTTTGTCACTTTAATTTATCATTTAAATAATTATTTCTTCTTTTAAGTCACTTTGACTTCTTTGACCTTATGGGGCTTCAAGCCATCATATGGGGGTCCTTCAACTTCGTAGGGCCATAACTCTCAAACCGTGAGGAGTTATGTGACATTCCACATACCACCGGAAATGACATGACAAGAACTATCCATATGGGATAGTTTCACCAACAAAATCACTGATATTCATCTCATTATTCCACATACAAGCATGGGTTCTCTCAACCATAACTCAACTGCAAAGTGTCTTCCTGTGAGGGCTTTTACCATAAGGGGACCACTTTTGAGATCATCCATTTGTACCATGACAAGAAAAGAATGAGTCATATTTACATAAAACAAACTATGCATCATAGATCAAAGAATCCATCTTTATCATGTATCAATGACAACTCATTGATCCATCTTCATCTATGCATCATATCAATGATAACTTATTGATCCATATTCATCGATTGGTTTTCACTTGACATCTATCATTCTCATCAAGGACAATACATATACATTGTTCATCAATCATCAATCAATCAATCTTATCAATCAATCCATTGACATCAATCAATCATTTAATCACTTGACATCAGTCCTTTGACATCAATCAATCAAACCATTGGCATCAATGACAACATGATCCAACAATATCCCCCTTTGGAATTGATGGAAATACCAACATTGATTTCAACACCAATAATTTATGACTATCTCTCCCCATTAAACATCAATCACATCATTGTGACTATCTCTCCCCCTTTGACATCAATGGCAAAGGGTCTTCTCTACTTGGGGTTTCTCCCCCTACTTGAACTCTCCTTGGGGTTTCTCCCCCTATCTAAATGATTTTGATATTCCTCTGAATAATATCTCCCCTTTTGAGCAAGGGATATCACTCTGATGTAATGTTGAAGATACATCGCTCATACTCCCCCTGGGACCATCGCTCCCCCTACAATCATGCCTCTATGCTCTTTCTTCAAATATAGGGCTCTTTTCTAGGTATGCATCTGATAAATATCTCCTCCTAGAATCAAGGAAGAAGAATGACTCCCCCTATGGGTATGTCTCCCCCTATATTCAACCGGATCATAGATCAACCATTCTCTCTATGATGATCCTTGGACCTGTTTATGCATCAAACTTGTGCCATACTATACATCATGAAACAAAAGATGTGTCAACAATAAAATAGAGAATCATGAACAATATATCAACCAAGTACATCATGTACCAAAATGTGCCCACAATGCACAACACCCATGTACATCAACCATGTACATCAACATCATACAATGTGCCAAAAGATATCATCCATGGAATGTATCAACCATATGCCAACATGTGCATCTACTAATTTTCCAACCAAGTGTCATATCACTCATGATATGTCTCCACCATGAACCAAGTGCCATAACCATGTATCAAACAAATACCAATTGTTGTGCTAATAAAGTAATACCAATGGTGTACTTTCATCCATAATATGCCATCTATAAGTGTACCAAACATGTATCATCACTTGTACCAAGCAAGTATGCCAAATCCTCCATAAAATATGTGCCAATCAAACTACTAGTAGTTGCCTTTGGAAATCATGCATCAACTATAGATCATCAATGATGTACAACATGATCACCTCATCAATTCACCAACTACATGTCTCAATATGTATCCCATCCATATGCCAAATGCATGCACCAAGATATCCAAAACGTATGCCTCTAATAACACATCATAAGTTATGTGAATGATACTCAAATAAGTACCAGCCATGTACCCCAACAGATTAGACTCAAACCTCCATGCACTAAAACAAATACTAAGCATCCAACAATACATGTACTAGTAGTATGCTACAATAGATCAATGACATCTCTAGCTAGCATCATCAAGTTGTATCACATGACCAAGGTTCCATAACTTCACTGCAATAACCAACATTGTTCTTCAATAGAAAATGCATCAATACATACTCATGGGTTAGTGCCATGCATCCAATATTATCCTTTCATTATTATTTTTATTATCATCACATTACATAATCCAATATAGAATCATGAAAACCTGCAGCAAAGAGTGTCAGAACCTACAACAAACCATGTTAGACCCTGCAACATAGAGTTATACCATCACATCAAGCTGCAACTCCTATGCATAGACCTTTTCCCTAGGCTTCACCACATATAAGAGGCCTGCTGCACAAAAACTCGCGTATGTATGCGACCTATTCAAGGTCAGCCTGTGTATGTATGTGATTGATACCACTGTCACCCATGTATACCTTAGTGGATGAAACACTTGAGATTCCCTTAAGGCTTCCATTATGTTCTAGTTGCTCAGTCTTCTTCACACACTTTTGAAGGTGTCCCTGCTTCTCAGAACTTGAGCTCTGAGCATCCATCTTTTCAAAGATGTCTCCCTTCCTTACTTCATTCCTTCTTCTAGTCATGCTATGTGAAGTCCTCATCATGGACTTTCTTCTTGTTTTCTAGCAATCCTAGGATTTGTGGCCAAATCCACTATAGTTGTAGCATCTCATGGTGTTATAGTGAACAACAATGTTTCCTACTTGATCACATATCCTACACCTTATGGTGTTATAAAATCTTCCATTATATCTCCTTTCAAAAGATCTACATTCAAAATATTTGTGACCATATCCATTACATGAATAACAATGCCCATGAAAAATACTTTCATACCTTTGCTTTGGTGTCTCAAGAATAGCTTCTTGATGTCTTCCTTGCTTTGTTCTTTTGAAATTTTATTTGCCTTGTGTAGATGGTTTATTTGTAACATTTTCTTCATCCTTTGAAGGACTTACCTCATGCTTCTTTGAGGTGCTTGCTTCAACATGTGTAGCTTCTTTCTTGTATCCAATACCTGATTTATCATATGGTGATCTTTCACTTTCCAAGATCTCATCCAAGATTTGTGAGCTATTCAAGAATTTGTTTGACTTTTGTACCTTCTTTCTAAGGTCAACAAATTCATCTTCTAACTTATGACATGACTCTTCCTTTTCATTTATTTGATCCTTCAATAGTTCCTCTACCCTTTTGGATTCTTCAATTTGGGTCTTGAGATGGACAATAGTTTCAAACCTTTTGCTAATCTCATAATCTACCTTCATATCTTCTTTTTAATTCTTTAGTCTTGTGATCTCTTCTTCCTTTTCTTCTAATTTAGTCTTATTGCTCTCTTCTTGTTCTTTGAGAATTCCATTTAACTTCAAGATGTGCCTTTGACTCCTCCTAAGAAACTTCTTAGTTTTATCTGAAAGATAGTTATAGTGTGTATAATAATGATCATTGCTATATCTATATAAACCCTCTTCAACTTCTTTTTGAAGTTTTAATAGATTTTCTTCTATTCTTTCCATGGGATAACTACCATCAAACTTTACACAAACTGTTTCTAGATCTTCTTCTTCACTTGAGAAAAATTCAACATCATCACATTTTGAATCATTGCCATCAAGTGTATTTGGAGATTCTTTACCTTCATTTGAAATACTTTTGATATATTCCTTTGTGCTATCTTCACTTGAAATGTTTTCAAGATCACATTTTGAAATAATATAATCAATGGTTTTCGACAATTCTTTACCTTTGATAATATTGATGGAGTGGTCTTCAATATCTTCCTTCTCCTTATTTTTTTGATATGTCTCTTCTAACTTTAGCCATAGATCATTGGCGGAAGTGCATTGTCCCATGCTCTCTTCGATAGGGCTTGAGAGTCCACTAAGAATGGTCTTGATAGCCAATGCATCATTCTTCTTTCCTTCCCTTTGAGCTGCAAACTTTGACTTGTTCTTCAAAGGAACTAATCCACCAATGGTTGCCTTCCAAAACACTGCCCCCATTGTCTTCAAATGTAATATCATCTCTATTATCCAATTAGAATAGCTTTCCTCATCAAGGATTGGAGCTTCATCATCCATTTGTGTGTCTATGGATCTCATTCAAGCTTGTTAAGGCTTGTAGTGAAGTCCCGCTCTGATACCAATTGTTGGATACACCTACGACACTTAGAGGGGGGGTGAATGAGTGTGGGGATATTTTCCCAAAACTTCCCAGTTACAAAAATATCCTTAGTTAACATTCAAATTTTACTCATTACTCATTGCTGTCATTTATAACTAGTTAGATGTAAACATATATTAGCAACATTTATCAGCAATATATCATCAACAAATCATCTCCACAAGGAACACAAAGAACACAAGATATATGTACTGAGATGGTTTCCTCATCTCAGCTTACATTATCAGCACCAACTGAGATGAGGAAACCATCCTCCACAGATATCAATCTGTCACAAGTACGGGACCTGTCAATAGTGCATCTTGTGTGTGTACGTGCTCTGGATCACTACAGACCATGTATGTACGAGACCAGTATACAATGCAACATGTGTATACTTTTGAGAAACTAAAGTTTTTCTTTTCTTCACATACTTATATCCTCTGCAACCTGCAATCACATTCTCTTCTATCTCTCACTGTTCAATCTGATCCACAACTAGTCACAACATATCCAAGTTCTCCAATAGTCTACTCATGCTCCTCAATCAATCAATATGAATGATAACTCAATCATATATAAGAAACTATTATACATTAGCAATCATATCACCACTGAATCACAAGAGTACTGCTCACTCCATCAGCCAGCATAAATCACATCATAGCAGCCATACCAAGAATTCCTTAAGCATTCACAACACAACAAACAATAATATCCATCAAGACAATAATGTAACCATACCAGTGTCTCAGTGACAGATATGAGCCCATAGAATGCAGATTTGGAACCTATTTCAGTCTTCAACAACCATTAATCAGCTAAAACACAAATCTCCATGATTTTATTTACTGTACGTGCCATTTCCTCATATAACCCACGTATGTACATGCCTTGGCCCATTACAGCCCGCGTACACCTCAAAAAATACAGTTTCTGAAGCTCCGAGACTTTTTCCATCAAGATCTATGAAATTGCTGCAACTTTGATGCATCCATGAGATCCTCCTCACACTCTCTTTCTCAGAATAGATCTTCAATCATGCTCAAGAGATCCACACCAAAGAAGCTCTCACAAGAAGCTCTCCATCAATACTCCAAAAGATAATCTCACAAGAAGATCTCCATGGATCCATAAAGATGTTTTGCAAGAGACCATTGCTATCTTATTTATACTTTAATCCTCTAGGTCACTTAACCCATTTCTAGGTCACTTGACCTATTTTCCTTATTTTAGGGTTAAACACTTTCCATAAATAGAAAGTTCTCCAATACTTTATCATTTAAATATTCCTTCTTTATTTTGTCACTTCTCTTTATTATTTTAAATAATCCACCTTGACTTTGTAACTTTACTTTATCATTTAAATAATGATTTCTTCTTTTAATGCACTTTGACTTCAAGCCATCATATGGGGGTTCTTAAACTTTGTAGGGTCGTAACTCTCAAACCATGAGGAGTTATGTGACATTCCACATACCATCGAAAATGGCATGAAAAATACTATCCATCTGGGTTAGTTTCACCAACAAAATCACCGATCTTCATCTCATCATTCCACATACAAGCATGGGTTCTCTCAACCATAACTCAACTGCAAAGTGTCTTCCCATGAGGGCTTTCACCATAAGGGGACCACTTTCGAGTTCATCCATTTGTACCATGAAAAGAAAATAATGAGTCATCTTTACATCAAACAAACTATGCATCATATATCAAAGAATCCATCTTTATCATGTATCAATGATAATTCATTGATCCATCTTCATCTATGCATCATATCAATGACAACTTATTGATCCATATTCATCGATTGGTTTCCACTTGATATCTATCATTATCGTCAAGGAAAATACATATACATTGTTCATCAATCATCAATCAATAAAACCTATAAATCAATCCATTGACATCAATCAATCATTTAATCACTTGACATCAATCCTTTGACATCAATCAATCAAACCATTGGCATCAATGACAACATGATCCAACAAGTTGTCCCCCATCATAATAAGAGGATATTTGCATGCATCCAATGAATAATAGATTTCTTTTCTGGTATCCACGTGTTGTGATGATACTGAATCTACGGTCCAAGCATCGGGAGAGGAGTTGATGGAAATCAAAGCATGGCTAGAATTGCCTTTTTTGGGATTTTGATATTCTAGCTTCTTCTTCTTGGCACCGTCGGGGATGCAGTCTCTAAGGTTGTTTTGTTGAAGTATTTGGGTCATTATATCTATCTGTTTCTACATACATGTGGATTATGGATGAAATCCTTTATGGAAGATAATTTGTCCCCTTTTCTTCCCTTTCCACCTTTAGATCTCGAGGAATCGTTGAAGGGTTTTGAGTAGCCTTCTTTCTTTGGATTTGCATGTTCTTTCCTTTTGTATTTATATTTATATTTATGATATTTATTACTGCTAACATCTTGCACAATAAGTGCATGTGCCTTTGGTCCTTTGACTTTTACCATATTGATGAGCTTGCTCTGCTCTTGTGTCAGAAACTCGATAAAGTCCTCAAGAGAGGGCATCTTCCAGGCATATCCACATGAAAATCTAACTGAATGAAATGTGGATACAAACATCGATTATTCTGGAACAAGTTTGGAGAGAATGTTGAGAACCATTTGTTTCTCTTCCTTAGATTTATCAACCCCACAAGCCTTAAGTTGCGCCAATAAATCCTTATATTTGGTAAAGAAATCTTGGATATTTTATAAGATTTTTGGATCCAATGTGAGCAATTTCACCTCATTCATGTGTCCCCTCATATCATACTATTTTCCAAAAATACCTTCCATGGTGGTCCAGGCTTCATTGGGGGTTTTAAAAAAGGATATCTGAAAGAGAAGTTCAGGAGAAATGAGACAACATATTGTTCTGAACGCTTCATCCATTCGATTTATATAATTGGATTTTTCTAAGGCTCATGTTGGGTCTACCTCTGTGTTTATGGATAACCTGTACAATACTCTTCTTCGAAGATGCATTATCATCTTCTCCTTCCATGCAAAGAAGTTGTAATAATGGATTCTTTTGGAAATTCCATTTTTCCATTGTCTTCAATCTTCGGTACCTACAAAAGTAATTTAGTGTGTATTTTCCCTAGTATTCCTTCAACTCTGATACCATGTAAATGTGTTGAACCTGCAAAAAATAAATCTAGATGGGAATTAACATACAGAGTTGCAGAGAAAATAGAAGAAAAGAGAAGCAGGAGAGAAAGAATGGATAAATTATCATTAACCAAATAAATGAATGATAATTTACACATGATATACTCTGTATAACTAAACCAATGCACATTGGAGAAGAATCCAATGCTCCATAGTGGTGTTCTAGAATGATATGGACACACACCAGTAGTTACAAGAGTAAAATTCCACCTAGTCTAGTATCTCGAGCAGTTACGGGAGTGAAATGTCACCTAGTTGAGTTAAATGTTCTATCAGTATTCAATTAACTGACTGAAATAGAGTGAAGTGATGAGGAGATCAGGAAATCATGGTTAATGCACTAGTCTGGTTATGATCCCAAGGAAAATGTGCATTAGTTGGTGATGATCCCAATGCTTCATGGTGATAATCCCAATGTAGCATCTAGACTCCACTCAACTGATCAAACTGAAGAGAATATTCTCCCTAGAGGAATATTCTTCCTAAAATATAGGAGACTGAATAATGACTAATAAACAAAGGAAAAACCTTAGGAAAAATAAATCCTAGGTGTGGGTGAAGTAACTCCAACACTCATTTTATGAGGTGTTTTTTATACTGGGGAAACTCTTGGTACTAAATCATTAGAGAAATACATCTCCCTCTTTGGTGGCAACCCTGGTATTTCTTGGAATACATATTCAAACTCTTGTAGTACCAAAACATATTCAAGGCTTGGCCCTTTTGTCTTTTCTGGCTCCTCCACATGGGCTACTTAAAATTGAAATCCTTTTCTGAAACATCCATTCAACTGTAAGGTTTAAATCTCTCTTATAGAAATGCATCTTGGAATTCCTTTCACAATGATTTTTTTTCCTTCTTCATAAAGACATGTAAATGTCTTGTTATGAAAATCTAGGACAACATGATTCTTTTCCAACCAATCCATTCCAATTAGAATATCATAAGATACCAGTGTTATAATATTTAGATAAACATTAGTATTCACTTCATCAAGACTTATGGGATGACCTATGACCATCTCATTGATCCTTATTTTGGTTCCAATGGCTAGCTGAGCCAAACTTGATTTTTCAAGCTCACTTTTCTCTAAATGTAATATATCCAGTATTTTAGAATCAATGTAACAATGGTTTTCTCTTGAATCAATTAAAATAACAACATGATTAATAATCTTACTTTCCACCTTGATCATATTGGATTGGTACTCTGCTTGTCGATATTCTAAGGATGCATATATTCTTCCCATGTCTTCTAGTGTTGTAGCATCTTGGATGTTTTGCATGTTCTTCACTTTGTCTTTTATGTGAGGGAAATCCTTGTACAAGTGATCTTCTTTGAATCCCCAACATTGGATTGGTGGTCTCCCCATTTTTCCTAAGGAGTATTCTCTCTTGGATTCATCCTTAGCAGGTTGGTCTTCTTGATTTTTATTTGGGATATTTCTTTTGAAATGAGGTTTGAATCATGTCTTTTTTTGATCGGACTTCTCCTTCTTCTTATAATTCCAAGATTTATGAAAAGACTCTTTTCCATTTCCTTGGTCATATATGTACTTAGACTTCCTGATGGTATTGTTCAATGTCCCGGTCTCATCATATTGAATATTATCTTTATAAAATTAAGTAAGTTCACTCAAAAACCTCTATATTTTCACATTCTCATCCTTTATAAACCCCACATACTTTAGCATTCCAAAGAACTTATTTTCATACTATAACATGGTCATGCTTATTATCCTGAGTTCAAAGAACTCCTTCTGAAAATATTTCTAGAATTGATTCCATGTGATCCTACTCTCATTTATGTGTTCAACTTTCTTAAGTTGATCCCACCACATAACCTCTTTTCCATGTAGATGGTAAGTAGAAATTATGGCTTCTAGGTTTGATGAGTAGTTATGAAATTGAAAATAACTCATGAATCCAAGAAACCATGCTTCAAAATCATCTTCCCTTTCTCTTTCATCATCAAAGGACGGTGACTTAAGCTTCCTTGGCTCTCCTTGCAAACTGTCAATTTCACGTCTTTTTATTTGGTTCCTAATAGGAGACACCTATGGACTACTTATGGAATCTTCAGATGCATAAAATACCCTTGTTGATTAAAGAGGTGAGTGATGTCTATGAGTTATGCTAGAAATTATTGAATAACAATATCTTTTGTAGTTATCTCTTATTTCATGATATCTTCCTTCTTCCTCCTGTCTTGAGTTTGATCCATTCTTTGCTTGCCTTTGCAACTTATTTAGGATTTGAATCACTTGAGAATTTATTTGATTTTTTTCACTTATCATCCTCTAATTGTATTCTTTGTATATTTGTACTTATATTCTCATGCTTCTCACCATCTCTATTAATGTTTCTTGCTCCCCTCTACCCTTGTCGATATTCTAAGGATGCATATATTCTTCCCATGTCTTCTAGTTTTGTAGCCTCTTGGATGTTTTTCATGTTCTTCACTTTGTCTTTTATGTGAGGGAAATCCTTGTACAAGTCATCTTCTTTGAATCCCCAACATTGGATTGGTGGTCTCCCCATTTTTCCTAAGGAGTATTCTCTCTTGGATTCATCCTTAGCAGGCTGGTCTTCCTGATTTTTATTTGGGATATTTCTTTTGAAATGAGGTTTGAATCATGTCTTTCTTTGATCGGAATTCTCCTTCTTTTTATAATTCCAAGATTTATGCAAAGACTCTTTGCCATTTCCTTGGTCATATATGTACTTAGACTTCTTGTGGGTATTGTTCAATGTCCTGGTCTCATCATATTGAATATTATCTTTATAAAATTAAGTAAGTTCACTCAAAAACCTCTGCATTTTCACATTCTCATCCTTTATAAACCCCACATACTTTAGCATTCCCAAGAACTTATTTTCATACTATGCCATGTTCATTCTTATTAGCCCGAGTTCAAAGAACTCCTTCTGAAAATATTTCTAGAATTGCTTCCAAGTGATCCTACTCTCATTTATGTGTTCAACTTTATTAAGTTGATCCCACCACATAACTTGTTTTCCATGTAGATGGTAAGTGGAAATTCTAGCTTCTAGGTTTGATGAGTAGTTATGAAATTGAAAATAACTCATGAATCCAAGCAACCATGCTTCAAAATCATCTTCTCTTTCTCTTTCATCATCAAAGGATGGTGGCTTAAGCTTCCTTGGCTCTCCTTGTAAACTGTCAATTTCATGTTTTTTTATTTGGTTCCTAATAGGAGACACCTATGGACTACTTATCGAATCTTCAGATTCATAAAATCCCCTTGTTGATTAAAGAGGTGAGTGATGTCTATGAGTTATGCTAGAAATTATTGAATAACAAGATCTTTTGTAGTTATCTCTTATTTCATGATATCTTCCCTCTTCCTCTTGTCTTGAGTTTGATCCATTCTTTGCTTGCCTCTGCAACTTATTTAGGATTTGAATCACTTGAGAATTTATTTGATTTTTTTCACTTATCATCCTCTAATTGTATTCTTTGTATATTTGTACTTATATTCTCATGCTTCTCACCATCTCTATTAATGTTTCTTGCTCCCCTCTACCCTTGTCGATATTCTAAGGATGCATATATTTTTCCCTTGTCTTCTAGTGTTGTAGCCTCTTGGATGTTTTGCATGTTCTTCACTTTGTCTTTTATGTGAGGGAAATCCTTGTACAAGTGATCTTATTTGAATCCCAAACATTGGATTGGTGGTCTCCCCATTTTTTCTAAGGTGTATTCTCTCTTGGATTCATCCTTAGCAGGTTGGTCTTCCTGATTTTTATTTGGGATATTTCTTTTGAAATGAGGTTTGAATCATGTCTTTCTTTGATCAGACCTCTCCTTCTTCTTATAATTCCAATATTTATGCAAAGACTCTTTGCCATTTCCTTGGTCATATATGTACTTAGACTTCCTGATGGTATTGTTCAATGTCCTGGTCTCATCATATTGAATATTATCTTTATAAAATTAAGTAAGTTCACTCAAAAACCTTTGTATTTTCACATTCTCATCCTTTATAAACCCCGCATACTTCAGCATTCCCAAGAACGTATTTTCATACTATGCCATGGTCATTCTTATTATCCTGAGTTCAAAGAACTCCTTCTGAAAATATTTCTAGAATTGATTCCAAGTGATCCTACTCTCATTGATGTGTTCAACTTTATTAAGTTGATCCCACCACATAACTTCTTTTCCATGTAGATGGTAAGTGGAAATTCTAGCTTCTAGGTTTGATGAGTAGTTATGAAATTGAAAATAACTCATGAATCCAGGCAACCATGCTTCAAAATCATCTTCCCTTTCTCTTTCATCATCAAAGGATGGTGGCTTAAGCTTCCTTGGCTCTCCTTGTAAACTGTCAATTTCATGTCTTTTTATTTGGTTCCTAATAGGAGACACCTATGGACTACTTATGGAATCTTCAGATGCATAAAATCCCCTTGCTGATTAAAGAGGTGAGTGATGTCTATGAGTTATGCTAGAAATTATTGAATAACAAGATCTTTTGTAGTTATCTCTTATTTCATGATATCTTCCCTCTTCCTCTTGTCTTGAGTTTGATCCATTCTTTGCTTGCCTCTGCAACATATTTAGGATTTGAATCACTTGAGAATTTATTTGATTTTTTTCACTTATCATCCTCTAATTGTATTCTTTGTATATTTGTACTTATATTCTCATGCTTCTCACCATCTCTATTAATGTTTCTTGCTCCCCTCTACCCTTGTCAATATTCTAAGGATGCATATATTCTTCCCTTGTCTTCTAGTGTTGTAGCCTCTTGGATGTTTTGCATGTTCTTCACTTTGTCATTTATGTGAGGGAAATCCTTGTACAAGTGATCTTCTTTGAATCCCCAACATTGGATTGGTGGTCTCCCCATTTTTTCTAAGGTGTATTCTCTCTTGGATTCATCCTTAGCAAGTTGGTCTTCCTGATTTTTATTTGGGATATTTCTTTTGAAATGAGGTTTGAATCATGTCTTTCTTTGATCGGACTTCTCCTTCTTCTTATAATTCCAATATTTATGCAAAGACTCTTTGCTATTTCCTTGGTCATATATGTACTTAGACTTCCTGATGGTATTGTTCAATGTCCTGGTCTCATCATATTGAATATTATCTTTATAAAATTAAGTGAGTTCACTCAAAAACCTTTGTATTTTCACATTCTCATCCTTTATAAACCCCACATACTTCAACATTCCCAAGAACTTATTTTCATACTATGCCATGGTCATTCTTATTAGCCTGAGTTCAAAGAACTCCTTCTGAAAATATTTCTAGAATTGCTTCCAAGTGATCCTACTCTCATTTATGTGCTCAACTTTCTTAAGTTGATCCCACCGCATAACCTCTTTTCCATGTAGATGGTAAGTGGAAATTCTGGCTTCTAGGTTTGATGAGTAGTTATGCAATTGAAAATAAATCATGAATCCAAGCAACCATGCTTCAAAATCATCTTCCCTTTCTCTTTCACCATCAAAGGATGGTGGCTTAATCTTCCTTGGATCTCCTTGCAAATTGTCCATTTCATGTGTTTTTCTTTGGTTCCTAACAGGATACACCTATGAACTACTTATGGAATCTTCAGATACATAAAATCCCCTTGTTCATTAAAGAGGTGAGTGATGTCTATGAGTTATGCTAGAACTTATTGAATAACAAGATATTTTGTAGTTATCTCTTATTTCATGATATCTTCCCTCTTCCTCATGTCTTGATTTTGATCCATTCTTTGCTTGCCTCTGCAACTTATTTAGGATTTGAATCACTTGAGAATTTATTTGATTTTTTTTCACTTATCATCCTCTAATTGAATTATTTGTATCTTTGTACTTATATTCTCATGCTTCTTACCATCTCTATTAATTTTACTTGCTCCCCTCTACCCTTGTGTCCATTTGATTGTGTCTGTACATTACCAACACTGATATTTTTTCCTTTGGTTTCTTTATCATGATTGAAGGATTCATCTCCTTCCTCCATTTCTTGAATATGCATTCTTATCCTAAAATGATATGTTTATACCCTCTAATTCTGGAAAATGTGCAAGAAACCATTTTTGTTAGAAATATGCATATCATAAAAATTTCTTAATTAATGCTACAGGTTTTTTTTCTTCTCAAATTATGAATAGTTATATCACATTTCTCCAAATTATAATAATTATAGTTTATTCTCATCTGAATCTAATTTCCAACGATTGTACTCATGCCCCAATCCGATCTCTGAGCTGAAAGTTATTGCTTCATGAAAAATCCACTTTCACCCCATTTGTGCATTTTCTCCACTGATGTAATTTTATTGAAATGTTAACTACATAAGAAAATATGTCACGAACTAGAGAAATTGTTATATGAGGCATAGATAAAAATAATGACAAATAATTCACAAAAAATATCATATTTTGTAATCTGATGCTCTAGTTAAAAACTACAACAATCTAGAAATGACCATTTTTTTCTTTTTGACCCATTTTTCCAGACTTGGATTTTTTTTGAAAAATTGGCTATCTCTCAATCTGTGCACTTCTGAAATTTTTTCACTAGACCAACTTTTTTTGTATTGATTATTTTATAAAATGTCAAATAAATAAAAAAATTCAATTTTTTGATCTGCGGTCACTTTTCCTCCGAAAATCTCAAAAATCCCCAAAAAAATGGCTCGAAATAATTGATTTTGGCCTATTTTAACATCCCCATTCCAATCCCCTTAGGATTTATTTAATTCATTTATGGGTTATTTATGTGTCTTCTTTATGGATTCTCTCCATGAATTTCGGCTTACTCTGGACCTCTACCCATGATCTGGACCCAGAGCTTTAAAAAACACTGTTTCGCAATTTCTGCCAAATCCAAGAAGAAATGAATAATGACCCTCTCTTTCATTTTTTGTAGATATATTCTCTTTGTAAAAAACCCATAAGTTTCATTTCCATATGAATTCATATGCTTCAGCTATAGACAAAATACGAAAATGTCTCTAGACTGTGTTTTTTTTTTAACCGGTGGACAATTTTGCCTATGTGACAATCTACACCATTGATCTCAATTTGGAAGAGATATGGACCGTTTATATTATTTGGAACTTATTCCCATCGGAAAGCTTCAAATTATTGGTTATTGGATCTCCCCAAAAATCACAGTCTGAAACGTTGTTGGATTGGCTCTGTCGGACTTCATCCATCAGAAACTCCAAATGGAAGGGTATGCAGATCCCTACGAAATCCAAGGTTAGAAACACTATCAGACTCATCTCATTATAGGACCTCTTCTGAAGGACACAACTTTCCATGTTTTGATAGCCTCCTTCTGAAAATTTCATTCGATTGCTATGTGGCACTAGAAAATTTGCCCACTCTTGATGACGTATCCTATGACATGGCATGTTGACTTGGAAACTTACATGGCATTCTCCTCAGCCCTTGGCCCTTCCAATAGAATATTCTTATCTGATATATCATATGGTCAAGAATCATTCCAATCAATGACTACAATTATCTCGGGGTCCAAAACTTCACACTAGTTACCTCTGTCGAACTAACTTCATCAAAACTTTTCTGACTGAGCACTTTCGAAAATACTTATTCAAAAGAGCATCTACCCAAGATCAGAAGAATGAGAATGAACCTGACTGACTTGATGACTCTTATTATTTTGGGCTCATGTCATAGAACTCCTCCCTTCAGACTCAACCTCATGCTCGACTCCAAGTCTTTTCTGACACTTCCTTCTCGAAGGCCTTTCGGGAATGCCCTGCTCCAATCCTTTGTGACTGAATATCGACCATTGATTCTCTAGGTCGAATTAATTTGGGTCATCAGTGAAAAAAACTACATAGTCACCATTAAACGCATAGGAATTTGACTTCTAAGGCCAAATTCAACTCTACAACTACATATCAATGATATAAACCACTTCTTTGACTACTCTGAAGCACTAGAATTTGAAATCTACTTAAAATTTGGGGATTTCACTTACGTTCTTCTCTATTTTCCCCCCAAATTTGTCACAGACAAATCTGAAACATCAAATTTATCAAATTCACACTAGTTTTAACCCATACCACTCTGGTGTTGAACCAGAAGATCTGATACCAATTTGTAACATACCTAGCAACCCACAGGCTGGCCAATGTACTTCAAATTAAACACATCGAAACTGATTTTAATTTTTTTATGTCATTTAATTAATAAAGAAGCATGAAATACTCACATGCAATCATCAAGATTCATACTACATCATAAAAGAAATGGAAAATATGCTATGCACAACAATAATCAGTAAGCAAGAATATTATAAAAATGAATCTCATATATAATAATTATTATACAACGAAAATAAATACACAAGTAGAGAAACACATAACAAGAGCACTTATCTTTATTAAAACCAATCACCAACGCGATGCATACCAAGGACGTCCCACCCAACCATAGACACTGCTATTCTAAATCTCAACAATAGGTCACCCCCAATCTAGGGCTATGAATCGTCAAGGACAGTTGCAGGGTGTCACTTGGCTTATTAAACCAATCAACACTCAAGCTGTCATAGGTTTCTCAAAACATGACAATCCAAAGTACACCAACTCTCTTCTCTCTATCCTACACAACCCAAGAGAATGGACCCCCTTATTTACCACACAGTTCCTTAGGATTTCCACCTCCTTCCATGCCTCCTCAAAAACTAATAATAATTTAAGAATGCTCCCAAATTATTAAGTTTTTGAGGAAACGACTTGCGATAGAAGTAAATGGACCCATTCTGAAAGTGGGTTTTCAATCGTTTGGTGGGTTTCCTCACCGTTTGCTCAAAAAGTAAGTCAAAAGATTGTCTCCTGAAACTGATACGAATTTTCACTTAAAGTGCCCTTTCTGTCATGATTTCTTAATTTTTCACTTGCAGATTGAGAGTAAATGTTTAGGGGTTCTTATAAATAGTGGGAGAGATGGATGGGACAACTATTATACAGTCAAACTTGGTGGTAATCCTCACATTATACAATTATTTTGATTGGAATCTCAAGGCAAAAATCTAACTAAGAAGGAAAGGATTGTATAATTTGACGATGGCAACATAAACAAAACGTACATCAACGATTGAGAAAATAAGATGGACGAACCATAAGGATGAGGCCACAGGACTACTTCTTGAGTTAATATCCACTTATTTATGGTTTCATTTTGCTACATGCAAAACTCCAAATGAGATCTGGACCACCCTGGAAGGACTCTTTAAAAACCAGGATGAGATGCGAGGTCATATGCTTGAGGTAGAGTTGAATACCTTAGACCCTAAAAGTTTTGATAATATAAAAGATTTCTTTACTAAATTTAAATCTTTGATTTTGAGCTTGGGTGAATGTGGTATTGACAAGTGTACACAAAAGAAACAAATTATTCTAACAATCATAGCCAAGCTAGGACCAGAATATGATGTATATGTCTCCAATTTCCATTCTGGAAGATGTCCTTTTGGAACAAATTGGAAAATTCCTATGTTGGCTCAGTTTATTGAGTCTCTTATACAAGACCAGACAAAACTCATACAGATACCTCATGAAATATCACAAAGCACATGCACTCACCATGCATAATGGAAAAGGGTCATCTAAACAGAATGGGAAGGAGGGATATTCCAAACCCTTTAGTGATTCTTTAGGTTCCAAAGACTCTTCAAATTCCAAGAAGAAGAAGAAGGGAAAGAAATTCACTTACTGCAATAAACTGAATCATGAAGAATCCACATGCATGAAGAAACAGATCGATCTTATGGGACATGCACTTCAATAGAACAACCTTGGAAAATTCATTCTAGAGGGAGTCAAGAAGCAGAAGGAAGAAGATCTTGCTCCGAAGAAAGGTAATCATCATGGTTTGGTTGCAATTAATTCCTCATCTGATTCATGGATTATAGATTCTGGTGCATCCCATCATATTGCAATGAAAGAGGAAGTTTTCTCTTCTTTGAGTCCATGCTCAAGACCCCCTATTCCCATGGGGGATGATACTTCAGTAGCAGTAGAAGGAGAAGAGAGAGTGGAACTCCACAATGGAAGTTTTGATAATGTTATACATGTTCCAAAGATTTCTATGAATCTACTCTCAGTTTCTCAGATCACTCAGAAAGGTAAAAGGATTGAATTTACATCAGATTCAGTTTCAGTAATTGACATGCATGACAATTCCATCATTGCAATTGGTGAGGTGGATCACAAGTCAAGGTTGTATAAATTCACTAAGTTTTCTGACAATGACTCCTCTATTCTACTTACACATAAGGAGAGTAATTTGCATGCACCTCTAGTGCAACATGCATATACTCTTGTGCTTCCACCAGTTTCAGACATCAGAGATGATTCCATACACTCAAATTATGTACATGGAAATAATCAGGTAGTATAGTCAAATAAGAAGCCAATGATGAAGCTTCAACAGATGCCCAAGAAGGCATAGACCACACTTCAGGAAGTAGGCAACCTTGTAGGGAATCCATTGGATTCGAGCAGGACTCGATCTCAGCATGAGGAGCCTTCTCATGTATTTTCAGCTTCAGAACCTAAGATTCTCATGCATTGTTATATGGTTCAATCTACTTATCCCCGGACCTATAATAAGGCTATGAGAAATCCATTATGGAAAGAAGCGATGCAGGAGGAGCATGAATCTCTCCTAGAGAATTAGACTTGGCATCTGGTTCCACTTCCACCAGAAGGAAATATTTTCATGTGCAGATGGGTCCACAGGATCAAGAGGTACATGGATAGGTAGGTTGACAAAGGACTTCATCAGATCCATAAATATTTCTACATCTTCATGAAGACTTTTAGTGATTAGAAGTTTCATACTTTGCAGGATCATATTGTAGTGAAGAACACAGTTGCCTAGCAACTGCAGTTTTCCTCTTTTGATACATTATCTTTTGAGGGCGGTTTTTGTTCCCACATGGTTTTCCTTCTTTCCTCACTTTTGTTCAGTGTTCATTAGTTGCATTGTACATGAGTACCTAATATGGCCTAGTAGTCGAGACTCATTGTTTACTCCATAGTGATGTTCAGGGGGGGTGTTGGAGAAATTTCTATTTTTGGCACACTAGTTCAATGGGAGTTATTGACTAGTTCTATTTTAGACTTTCTAATCTTAGACCATCACTATTATGCATGCATTCCTTATTATCAGATGTCATTTTCTATATGAGTGAATATCACTCACTCATTGATGATATCATAATATACATTGATTCTCATTCTTCATTGTGTATCTCTCTTCATTTTCTTGATAATCTTTGTTTGTGTATGCTTTAGCTAGGTCTCATGTGCAGGTTTCCATGAAACATTGACACAAACAACCCAAAGATGGGTTTATATATTTCTTGGAATTAAAGAACCACATGTCCTTCCCCCAAGAAGCTCATGTAACTTATATTCTCCATTAAAACCAAAATGGGTAAACAAAATATAAAATAAATACTTATCCCCTTAAGCCTCCTCTCTCATGGAATCATAGCCCTCTATAACTCTTGTCCTTGTCAGTCTAGCAACCAATGATGTATTTTATTATAAATTATGATCAAAGCGTTAAATTTCCTAGGAACTATGGCCTCTTTTAATTGTTTGGGAGCTCTAGGATTTCATCAAATAAACAAAATGCATTATTCAATATGGGGAATCAAAACTAGGGTATTACAATTTTACTACAAGATGGTCCATTTGATGTTTCTTGCTACAATATCTCTCTTTTTCTATTTTTAGTCCTTAACTCAGATAGTCAAACTTTGTTCTTGTTTCAACTAGGCCATCAACCTCTGAGTTCACTAGTCAGTTGATTTCTATTTCAATTGGTCTTCCATATAATTCGAATAAAACTATTCTGACTTATGATCAACCTTCTGCAATGAACAACATTTCACCTCACTCTTGTCTACCCAGATGGGATGCTAAAATAATTGAATTTGTTGGTCTTAATATCAGTTATGTTTCTTTAGGATGACAAACTCACAATCAAAAGAAGCATGTCATTGTTGTTTTTATGACTTGTGTGATTGAAACATGTGATACTATTACCTACTTATATGCACAAGGAAAACCTGAATGGGGGAAAGATATGTATACTGAAATGGATTCTCTATTGAAGAATCACACTTGGGATTTAGTTCCCTGACCTTAAGGGAAGAACACTATGAAGTGTCAATGGGTCTAAAAGGCCAAATTTACCTCTGAAGGTATTGTTAAGAATCATAAATATTGATTAGTTGTGAAATGGTTTTATCAAGAAAAAGGCATTGACTACACTAAGACATTTTCCCCGGTTGCAAAGATGAACTTTGTTCGACTAATTCTTTCCCTTGCTGCTCATTTTGGATGGAAAATATACTAGATGGATGTGAAGATTTGTTTTCTTCATGGTGACCTATCTTAAAAAATTTTGACGGAACAACCTCCTAGTTTTGTGATAGATTCTAATCTTATTTGTTGATTTCAAAAGTCTCTTTATGGTTTGAAGCAATCTCCCATAACTTGGTATGATAAGATCGATAGTTTATTTCTTCATATTGGTTTCAATTGTTGTGAATTTGATTACAGTTTATATGTATTCCATACTCATAGAAATAACTTGATTATATCTATATATGTTGATGACATTGTCAAAACTATAAATAACTTTTATCTCATTCTTATATTGAAGAAAAAACTTGATAACTCCTTTGATATGACAGAGCTTGGTATTCTACACTATTTTTTAGGTCTTAAAGTATTACATTTGTATGATGTTTTATTCATTTCTCAATGTAAATATGTAATGGATTTCTTGACACATTTAATATGGAATATTTTAAGCCATGTGCTACTCCTTTTCAATCTACAGTTAAGATGGGTAAAACTTGTTAATCTCCCAAAGTTGATGCTACACGATAATGGCCCAGTTTTACTAAATAATAATGAAATCAAAGAATTATCCATGTATTAGACAGATCTACAAAATTACCATAAAATAATCCAAATAACCATTGAATATTGATTGGTATTCTTATTTAGAGGAGCACTAAGAGGGAGGTACTTACCTTTGGTGATATTACATGTTACCTGGTGACTTGAGGAACATAGCCATACCTTAATTATTGACGTGACATCTACAATACAATGTGGGGGACAACTCTCCACCCAACCATAGACCTTGCTACTCAATATTTAGTAGCAGGTCACCCATGAGCCTTCAATCTACTACCATTCCAGTGAATCCTTCTCCTTACCCTCTCTTTAGCTTCAACCAAGTAGAGATGTGCCAAAGAGAGATTCCCTTTTTTAATCCTTTCCCTCTTTATATAGAGTCCATATTTGGTAAAGAACCCAATCCCTAGGTGTTATTGGATAAATTGGTGAATGCAGACATAAACTAATCTCTCTAGATCCACCTGGATGTAGAACAAAACAAGACAGGACATGACGCTTTCCCTAAGTGGATGGCATACCTTTATATATTGTTTCCTTATATCTCTTTTGTCCCTACTTCGCTCCGGTGATCTTGTGAAATCAGATCTGTAGTGACACAAACCAACCAAAGTGAAAGCAACAATTGTAGATTCAATGGAAACCTAAACATGTGATCAAGGAGTCATGTAATAAAACTCTAATGATTTTATGGGAAAGAAACATGTCACTGTATCATATTAAGTAAAAGTGGAAGATACAACCAAATTGCCTTGATGTCGCAAGTTCCCTTTCGGTGGTTCTTTGTTCCAATACACACATACACTTGCTCTGAATTTGTATGAAGATGGTCCACAAAATCTTGATGGACAAATAGAGGCCTCAAGCATCAGTTGTAACAAGATCCTCCACACAGTCTTCAGCCTATTCTTTCAGCAATTCTTTTCTCAATCTTGCTTAACCCTTTCCATGAGAAACCCATCATTATATAGGATAAGATGAAGTGGTTGAAAGGATGAGGATGATCCCACCAAATCATAGAAGCCAGTAGGATCACAACCATAAGGATTCCACCTCACATTCTAGAAGATTCTCCTTCTAGAAACTTCATGAACTTCTTCCTTTCCTTATCTTCAAACATCGTTGCAGCCTGCTTATATAGCAACCTGCAGAAACCCCGTGAGCCAGGCATAGGGCAGCCTGTAGAAATCAAGGATTTCCGCACTGTGTACCACCGTCAGCCTACAGTGTCATTCTAAAAATATGCCTTGAAAGGGAAGAACTCAGTCATTTTCCTCATGTAAAATATTGGTTTGAGAGCCTGAACACATGTTTGTATAGTCATCATCACGGTGACCAAAATAATGTGTAATAGAATGCCCCCCAAAGTATGAGGTTGGAACTCATGACAGCCGAAATATTTTGAAAAATGTGTGTGTGTGTCGAGAACAAGGAGCACACCAATCGGGAACTTGCAAACAATCAAGCATCTGCACAATATTATACCATCTCTGAGGTAGGCATTCCCATGATCAGACAACAAATGATTCAACTCATAAATGTCATTCATGGACACCAATTATACACTGTGGATCCATGTCATCAAGACGATATAGCCACCAATAATACAATGTGGATATATGTGTTAACAAACTTGAAATCAAGACATAGCCATGAGACATACAAAGTGGATCTATGTGTCAATACAAATCGTAAATACTCCATCACAACCTGAACCAAGGTGATGATATCCAGGGTATTCAATCCTATCGTCCGTAAGTACGAATCTAACCATGCGATTATAGGTGCTGAAGTCAAACATGGTAGAAACCACTTGATTACCGGTCATTGATAAAAACCATTAACAAGTGCGAGGGAAATCACCATTGATGTCAATGACTCCCAAGGTACCTTAGTACAATCCAACGAATGTGAATAAATGTGATGAAGTCGAACACTCAAGGGAATCTTCCAATCAAGAAACAATGATGTGAATGCACTATCGAAAGCGAAGAAAGATTCCATTGAGGAATGCAAGATCTAAGGTACTAAAATGATTTCTAAGTTTTGTTTCTGGATAATGAGTTGAAGTCGACAGGAAAAAGACTCATCATAGGAGGGCCTTGATGTATCCCCCATCAATGACACGAAATAAGTAACAGATTTAGGGTAGATCAAAGTATGAAAATGATTTGAAACTGAAACATGGAAGGATGACATGGTAGGGATTGATAATTGTGGATGGCCGACTCGAAAGAGGGGCTTGTTTAGAATTCTCTTGAACATATGAATGACAGGACAATGGTCTTGGCAACATTGAGTCAAAGATGACCCAAGATATGGATATGCAGAAGGTCAAACAAGAGACAAATGGATTTCCCAACCCAGATTCAAATGATGAAGGGGGGTGTGATGTTCAAGAGCGACTATTACTGCCACTAACACGAATACAGAGACACATTTCTTTCCCAAATTTCCCCCCACCATTTCTGGCGAGTACATATTTATTTTTATGCAAGCTTGAGGAGGATAACATATGCTTGTTGATGTAAGATCATCCTTCGGATGACTCCCTCAAAGTATGTTTAATGAACTCTAAGAAGGACTGGTTCAGTCCCATGTGGGTCTTTCAATGTTTGTTTAACGAGTCCAAAGATAGAAAAATCGGGGGTTTTTCATGTTTATAGAGTCTAAAAAACACTTTAAAGAGAACTCTCTCAGTTCATTTTTCATAAAGTAATTCGATGAGACCGAAAAAGTGATAAAATATCACCCATCGAATTTTTTCTTCAAATACTTTTACGAGCGTGAAAAGAACAAGGTCGATCAACAATCTTTTCATTTTTTATGGAGTGTGAAAAGAGCTGAAAGGATACTCCATGTGTTTCTCTTTTCGTGCTTCCATGATGAGTACGAAAAAATGACAGAAGTATACTCGGTTACATTCTCATTGATTTTAGAGCATGAGAACGAACAAAGAGTGAGCTCGATGTTTTTCTGAAAAAACCTAAAAAGTACTGGTATATGTAATGAACAGAAAAGCGAATCAAGAAAAACATCCATACTGCATTGTTTAGGACTTTAGTCTTTCCACTTGTGAAAAATAAAAGACTCACGGGACCGTTATACCTTTAGGTTATGATAAAATGCATTAAAATAATATAAAATATTATTAGAAAAAGAAAAAAGTAAAGTAAATAGGGGTAGAACCTCTTATTTCTATTTCATTTGCATTTCATTAAAAACTTGTCTAGAAACCTTATTTTTACCTCATATTTCGGTTGTCGATTGCGAGAACTAGAGGCGACCATTAAGCAAATTGTCTCCATCAACACAGTAAGCTTGTCATCCTCTTCTTTTTCAATGGATTGAAATTCATTTATTTTGGTTAAAAGGTATTTTTTGGATGAGCTTTTGGGTCGATAGGCATGCACTGGGGCCACCGCAGGTGACTAGTATCAGGACCTGCGCAAATCAATGATTTTCGTAGTTTCCCTATGGCTTACCTGCGAAAACCCCGCACTATACTAAAACTTCATTTGCGGAGGCCGAAAACCCAAAAATTTACGCATGTGTTTTCCAAAAAAAAATTTTAAAATCAATGATTGAAGATGCTAACTTCCTTCTCTTGTCCCCATGCAGGTCTTTGATTTCCAAAATGTTGGAATGGAGAGAATGAGAACAAGAGGAAAATGAATTTATAGCCTGAATGATACAGGCACTGTCAATGTCCTTCGATAATGCGGATTGTTAAAAAAAATTAAAATCCAAGGCATGAGATCCCAACTGAGGTTACTATAATAACTGGTCCAGATGTGGGATGTAGACTGACGGGTGTTTCATGTGGGTGTCCATGTTGTTTCCTTGGACATCAAAGACATTTACTTCTTGATGGGGATATCCCATCATGGAGCACATGTGACCTTAATAGGAGGTCGAGGTGGTGGTCTGTCGATGAGAGAATACATATGTCGGTACTGTGAACTCGGGGCCGAGAGACACAAAGGTAAGGTATCCATTAGAGGTGTTCGGGATTTAACTCTCCAGACCATCCTTTTTACCATTGCACAGATAGCAGGAAGTGAATCTCTGCACATGGACCTCCAAAGTTATTTTTAGTATGTCGTGGAATGCAGGGAACCTCGTGTGTTCAACTCATGCAATGGTCTTCTTCGCAGTATAAAGACACAGTTAACCAAAAGCAAGAATGGGGACCTGAAGCAATTCGGGTATGGATCTAGTTTGGTGTCTTTATTTTTAGAAAGAGTCCCTCATTTACACCTACAGGTAGAGTGGGGTATACCAGCACCACAGGATACGAGGATGAAAAGGTGGCGTGATCTCATGGATTGGCATGTAGCGGGCCCCATTATCAAATACAACGATGCATTCTTTGACTGGTTGAGGCCTCAAATATTGATGATAGATGATTACGCCTATGTCAGTTTGGACTTTTGAGGTGACCCCAATTTGGTTCTACCTGAGGGTTTTCAGTGGGGGGACCTAGGTAAGAAAAACATTTTGTTTTTATGGTGTTCTTGTGAATTTTTTATAATATAAGATGTTTTTCATATATGCTCTCTATCCAATGAATAATCAAAAATTTTAACCATGTAGATGTAGGGCCACACCGGCCTCTGGGTACATTCCCCCATTCAGAGACGAGGGGAAGCAGTTGTAGTAGCAGGATGGGATGTTGACGACTATGATGCAGTCGAGCAAAATCTAGAGGGTTTGACATTAGACATCCCAGACATCTGGATCAACAATATTTCGACGCGTTATCAACGCCACACCATAGGCATGTCTAGTTCACTCAATTGACTACTTCATAGGGTAGCATGAGAAGTAGTATGCTACCGTGAGCAACATCCATGATGTAATTTTGTAGAATCCATGGGCTTCATATTTTGATATTTTGGTCTTTGGATGGAAAACACCTTTTTGTAAAACATTCTTATTGTTATATATATACATGAGGCTTCTACCATCTTACTTTGCTTTATATACAACATGTGATGTGTGATTGGATTTATAAATGTATCAAATGTCTGTCTAACACATAATTAGCTAATGCATCGGTTAATGTATTTAGACATCTAGGAATGTGTTGATACTCAATATAATCAAAATAATGTTCCAAGAGGTGAATTCGTAAATATACTCATAACAAAGTAGGGCTTCAAATAGTATAGATGTTACTTAACTGTAGCACTACTAGCTTTGAAATCAAGTCATACAACAAGTTGTCGAATCCCAAGTGAAATAGAATCAGTCAACAATTCGATGAATGCACTATATTCTGTGATATTATTGGTTGCACAACCGAGGCAAACACATTTTAGACTGATAAGTTCGTTTGTGGGTGCGTAGATTTCCCAAGCAGTAGAAGCTAGGTTCTGAGTACTACGACTAGCACCATCGTCGAAGCCAATATAGGGTAGTGAAGATGATGACATCTAGAAACCAAGCACAATGCAAGGTAAGTAGTTGGGGGTTGAAACCAAATAACAAAAAGAACACAAAAGTATGATACAATAAAAATACAACTACTCGTGCAAAGATGGTCTAAGCATAGTACGTATTCAAGTAAAGCCCATTTCTGGGTTCACTCAAAGGAATTCCATCATAATCCACTAACTCATAAGCTCCCTTCTCCAACACTCATTTGATGATATAAGGGTCGTGCCACATAGCCTCAAATTTTTCGGCCCCTAGTAAATCACGATCTTGTTCATAGAGAAGAACTAGATCACCTTCGGAGAAAACACGTGGCTTGACATTCTTGTCATTTAGGGATTTTACACATTTCCTCTGGGTTTCAATAACCAGGGTGGCATCATGACGGGTTTCATCTAATTGCATCAGATACAATAGATGTTCTTCCTCGGTAGAGGTGTTGGGGAGAAGTTCAACAACTGTCTTCAACGATGGTATCTCACATTCAATTGATAGAACAAATTTGATACCATACACAAACTGAAAAGGCATAAATCCTGTGGCAGACTTCATGGATGTACGATAGGACCATAATGATGAAAACAACATCATGTGCCAACTTGTCTTGTGAATTCCTATTATCCGTTGAAGCATAGTGATGAGAACCTTGTTTATCGCTTCAACTTGGCCATTGGTCTGTGGATAGTAGGGGGTTGATTTTTCATGTCGAAGACCCAACTTTTCGGTAAGCTTGGACATCATGAAATTTCGAAAATGGCTATCGTGATCGGTGACGATAGCTTGCAAGATTCTGAATCGTGTGATGATATGATTGAATATGAATAGGGTTGCATTTTTTCTGGTATTATCAAATGTAGGCATCACCTCAGCCTGATTCGTGAAATAATCCATGGCTACAATGATGTATCCATGCCCCCCGACTGAGTGAGGGTTACACATCATGAAATCAATGCCCCATTTTTCGAATGGTCCAACAAAAACTACAGGGTGTAAAGGAGCGGGATGAGATCATATTTTGTTGTTGTATGTTTGACAAGCATGGTATTTTTGGACAACAATAATACAGTCTTTGAATAAAGAAGGCCAAAAATACCCTGCTCGTAAGATCTTTTGGGAAGTAGCATACCTAGACATATGACCACCACATGCTCCAAAATGGTAGTCATTCAATGCTTTCTCAGCCTCATCATAGGTGAGACATCGTCGAAAAATGGAGTCAACCCCACGACAATAAATAGTTTCACTGAGGATAATATATTGACGGGCCTGGTAACGTATATGACGATGATCAGTGCTAGACAGATCGAGCCAGAAAGACTGAATCTAGAGATAAATAATGATATCTCCATACCAAAGGTCATCGGAACTGATCATAAAAAGGGATTCATCAGGTAAAGAATCATTTGCTACATCTTTTGTCTCAATGCAGAGAAGGTCACATATCAGTTCGAAAAACACCAAGGATTTCTTAGACTTAGTGCGTTCGAACTCTATGTCAAACTCCTGGAGAAGCACTATCCATTTGGAGTATTTTCCCCCTAGCAATTGACGAATAATAATGTGCGGCATAGGGTTGCAATTGGAAATTATAGTGGTCTTGCGTAATAGGATATAGTGACGAAAATGTTCAACAACTTGAACAGCTGCCAAGGCCAATTTTTTAACATGTAAGTATTTGGCTTCGGTAGTCATGAGACTCCGACTCAAATAAAAAATGACATGTTCGTCATGTAAATCGTCTTATTGGACTAGAACCATGGAAACGGTAGAGTCTGAAGCAACGAGATAGAGGAAATAATCTCGACTATAATTGAGTGGGAAAAGGAGTGGGGTACGAGTTAAAGTTAGTTTCAAAGCTTAGAAAGCTTCATTGGTAGTGGTATCCCATACGAACTTAGAACCTTTCTTCATCAGTCGAGTAAATCCAAGTGTTAATTCAACACAGTTTGGGATGAAACGACGTAAAAAGTTTTCCTTCCCTTGCAAACTTTGAAGCTGGTAGAGTGAGGAAGGAGGAGGGAGATTGAGAATCATCTCGACCTTCAAAGGATCTATCACGATCCCCTGACGAGATATAATAAATCCCAGAAGTCGGTCGAAATACACACAAAAGACACATTTGTGTAGATTTAAGCATATATGATAGAACCGACAATGAAGGAGAATGGATCAGAGGTGTGTCGGATGGTCACTACGATGTATGGAATGCACTGGAAAGTAATCTAGATAAGGCTGTACAATTGATTGATATGATGAAAAGCATAAGATATGCCACGTTGAAAAGTCGCACTGGCGTTCTTTAAACCAAAGGGTAGTTTATGGTAGGAAAAGGTTACCCAAGGACAAATGAAAGAAGTTTTGTGTTGATCTGTGGGAAAGATGTTAATTTTATTATATCCAGAGAAACCGTCCATCAAAGAGAGGATTCACTCCCGGTGCAATCATCGACGATCTGGTCAACGAAGGGGGTGGGAACGTTGTCCTTAGGACAAGATTTATGATATCTCTATAATCAACATAGACACAGATCATACCTTGTTTCTTTTTAACCGGAACTAGATTGGATACCCAATCAGCTAAATCCACAGGATAAATAAAGCCATCTTTAAAAAAAAAATCGACTCAAGCTTGATAGCAGCTACCTTATGAGGGTGGATCATGCAAATTATTTGTCGGATGGATTTAGTGCCCAGGTACATATTAATCTCATGTACAACAATATCGGGGTCAATACCCGACATCTCTTCATAGATCCATGCGAAGATGCCACAAAACTCCTCAAAAAGGGACTTATATGTGAGAACCTCATTGATGGAACATAAAGCTCTGATGTGAATATTTTTTATAACTCCAGGTTTAACATATATGTCGAGGGGGATGGTGGGTAAAATATTACTCAAGTTCCCTTCATATAACACATCATGTGTGGACTCGGAAACATAAGAAATGACAGTAATGGTCGACGGAGTCGAGATCCATTGGTAACTCTTTAAGGTGTGCTACTCCAAGAAGAGGATGGAATGATGATGCCCATCATCCCATGGGGTGTCTTCCATGGACATAACCAAAATAATAATCTCGTCCATAGGAAAAAGAATGTGGAACGGGTCAGGAGATGAATCACTAAGAGAGGGAGCAGAAGGGTTTTTCCATTGAATGGTTTGATAAGAGGATTCAACCGGACTTAAAGGCATCTAGTTTCCATAGCGAAGATAATCACTGTGTTCAGGTACTATCCATGAGTCAGAAGATGCGAGGGTTTCACGAATGGAGGTGGAAATAATATTGATCGAGGCAACCAAAGGAGGTGGAATATCGGGTGGTGGGATCAGGAACGTACCCATCAAAGTCAAATATTTTAGTAGACCCACACCAACATTCTCATACACAGGGGGTGTCTTTGAAATGAAGGGTACATTTCTAGTACGATCATTAGAGTTAAAAAAGGCTAGTTGGTCTACTATAACAACTTTTCCCTAGTGTGGAAAACGTACTACAAGGAAAACAATAGATACAACTACATGCATGGAATCAATCCTGCTACGACCAAGTAAGAGGTTGAAATCAAGAGGTGCATCAAAGACCTCAACTTCAACATTGACTGATTTTCCTTCTAATGTAATAGGAAATGAGGGGAGTACACCATAGGGTTTAAATCCATAGCCATTGAAGGCTTTGAGTGTGTTGTGTGATTCAGTTAAGGGAGGAGAGCCAATGGATTTCCAGCAGGAAACAAACATTACACATGTCGAGGCACCTTCATCAATAATTGTTCTACAAATGTTCTTTTCTGCGACAACAACTTGTATCTGAAATGCAAGTTGAGGGGGTATCCTTGGAATGTGATCTTCCAGGTCAAAAATTATCAAATTTGTATCCGTAGGGTCAATTCCACCAATAGCCTTTAACAATGCCTTCCATTGAGTGGGACAAATTTGAAGGACTTTGAGAGCTGACATCGTGGAGGTTGCTTGTGCCAGATCTTCTACAATACTGTAGTTCTGAGTAGCACGTGCATGAGGATTGAAGGAAGGCTTTCGAACAACACCCTTTGGGGGAGGGCGAAGAACTGTATCGAGACTCGATCGTTTGAGATGAAGAGGACCATTGGGAGGTGAAGTTGAGGGAGGCTGTTGAACCAACAAAGGTGGTATATCGTTGACTTTCTCCTTTGAGGAAGAGTAATCTTTGGTCTGAGTAGTAAGTGTAACATCATTCTTTTTTGAATCACCAGTACACATAAGTACATAGGAAGTAGTGGAGGGAGAAGGTTGGTCGTGAATAACCGATTGGACCTGTTGTTGAGAAGGGAAAGGTTGGGACAAAATGGCAAGTGTGGGAGGTTTCGCGGTCCCTTGAAGGAACTTAGTAACCTTGGCTCGTCTTGGACAATCTTTCGTGTAGTGATCATCACCACAGATAAGGAAAGGGTATCAGGGTTTGTGTTTATCCTTATCATCAGGAGGTTGTGTTTTGGCTTTCTCAGATTGTGAGTTATTTTTATCCTCCTTATTCTTACCCTTCCCTTTTTTAGATTTATTCTTTCTGGTAGGGGTAGACTCAACGGAGTTCACCTCAGAGGTTTTTCCGGTGGAAGTTAGAAATAGTAGAGTTGGGATTGGTGGGAGAGGCTTGCATAGATTGAGGTTGAGCATGGAAAGTGCCAATTACACCATTAGCCACATGAGAAGCAGTAGGGGTAGTTGAGGTAGCAGTGGTAGAAGGACGAGGTGCATCAGGGAGTAAGTCGTAAAAAGTACTCATTTGTGAATAAACGAGATTGAGGTATTGAGCGCGACTGATTGCCTGTTCTTATGTGACCACTCCACCCATGGCAATGTCACAAGATATTCTATTCATGAATGATTTCATGAACCACTCTTCCAATAACTGATCAGGAAAATCGAGCTTGATCAAACATCATCTTCATCTCCACTCATGAATGTGATTGGAGATGTGAGTGGCCTTATTTTGTTTGAAGGAACTCAAAATATCAGTTCCTGTTTCATAACGGATTGGAAACTGGTAATGTGTAAGGAAATTCATGGCTAGGGTATTAAATTTGATGAATAAGCCTCTTGATAATTCTATATACCACTTTGCATCCGAACTCGTGAGAGTTCGTTGGAAGAGTCATAACCAAATGGAATCATCCATCAAAGAGTTGGACAAACACCAAAGGTGGAAAGTAATGACATGGTTGTTTGGATATTCTCCCAGTTTACCATCAAATTTTGGAATGTCAGATGGTAGCTTGGACGGTATAACGGGCCAATGCGGAGAATGCAGGATGGGGTCATTCAAGATTCTATACAAGTCAAGAAGATCCAAAGTGGCTAAAAAGGGTAATTGTCTATTCACATGAGGGTACTAGTGACTTTGGGGAGGAAGTCCCATCGGTATACCAGTAGGACTGTAAGCAGTCTGCATGTGAGGTGAAGATCCTAACAGATTTGGATGTGAGAGTGGAGGCATATAGCCCATAGGTTTGTACTGATTAGGGATGTTCCCTTGGAGAGGGACACTAGATTGAATGTTTGTGTTAGAAAAACAGGACCGCGAAGCAATAAAATAAAACAAATGCATAAACAAATCTAAGAAGATACACAATACAAGAGAGACACAGATTTATGTGGTTCACCCAGTGTGGGCTACGTTCACCAGAGAAATTGCCAGGTCCTTTCTTTATTATTATCCAGCAAAATGAAGGGATACAACCTACAACAAAACCCATTGTAACTTCCTCTTATTTTTCTCACAATCTCCTCTCTCAGAATACAATACTTGCCCAACATCCATAGCTGCAATACATTTCCCTCATAAAAGAGGGTCGCCTTCTAGGGCAAAAAACCCTAACATAATCTCTATCGTTAGATCTGTGACCTTATAATGAATTGTCCAGATTTACAATGAAATTTATACTTTAACAAGGAAATTTTTGCTTCGGGGGCTTCACCCCTAAACCCTCGTTGGGGGCTGGCTTGCCCCCAGACCCCCCAGCCGGGGGGATATCCCCCCCAGACCCTGCAGAGGGGGTACCCCCCTCTGTACTCCCCCGTGTGGAAGAGTGTACATAATTCTGGGGTGTAAATACTTCATGGGGTATAAACATGGCTTAAAGTAAAAGACCTCTAAATCAGGAAGATAATCAGGCTCCACAACCAACAGTTTGAACCCCAAATGGGATTAGAATAAACAAGATATGACTGGCCCGAACTAGGGGGTATGAAAGAGATAGCTTGAGGTTGTTTCCCCCCTGATGATTGTGGATTTACCTGGATGATAAGGTTCCAATACTAGGCTAATGATCCAGGAATGTTTTATCCATAAGGTGGGGTAGAACCTCCAAGTGAGGGTTGTCCTCCAAGTGGGGGTGGTGTTTCAATTTGGTTGTGACCTCCAAATTGAGTTTTCCCCCCAGTGTTATATTGTCCTCCAACAGGAATCTGAAAAACAGAAGTGAATGATGGATTAGAGCCTCCAATTGGATTGGATCCACTTGGGCCAAATCCTCCCATAAAAGGCAGATAACACCCTCCGAAGGGGACCTGGGAAGGTGTCGGAATGAAACCGGAAGAAACATTGTACCTAGGAGGACTAAAAATTCTAGAAGCTTCGAACGGAACTTGGGTAGGAATGGGGATAGAAGTATTTAAAGCATGGTTCCCATGAGGAATAGATGGGATAGGTCTAGACAAAAGTGGTGTACCAATAAGAGCTTGGGTAACCACTGTATTCCCAGTGGTAATAGTTGTAGCATGTGGGACCATTGTGGAATGGGCCATCTGAAGAGATGGTCGAGCTAGGACCAATGAATTATGTGTCTAAATCCATGAAAAGAGAACAAGTCATGCTATTAAAGTGATCTAGAGGTATCGTATAGGTATCATATGTCTCGGGTAGTTCAGATATGACAGGTATATCAACACCTACCCCCGAGACATAAAGGTCTCGCACTGTAGCCAAGGTTCGAAATATGTCAGTGGTCCAAAAAGGATCCTCTCTTTCTGGGCTGGTAAGAGGTCTGGTTGGTATTCCAAAAGTGTTAAAAATAATTTATCTGGAGGAATTGAGTCGAAGAATACGTCTCTCGTATCCAGGAGGTATTCAGAAAGCATCTAGAGAATCAAAAACAATTCAAAAATCGTCTAGAGAGTCAGTTATTTCTTCTTGGGATGGTATGTTGTTCCGGACCTCACTCTGTTGAGGAGATCCCTCTAGTGGGTTAGGAAGCAAGGGTTCAGAAACTTCTAGATCTTCTAGAGGTAGTCCTTGCATCCTACGTGAACGACATGGAGGGTCAATGTTGGCTTAACCAAATATTTTATGGAAAACATCTATGGCCAACTATGAAAACAAACAACACTCGCTAATAAAATCTAGGAATCAAACCAAGCAAACAAAACCTTCTTATTCCAAAGTCACTAGTTGGTGATGGAACCCAATGTTGTGAAGTCAAGACAAGAAGGGGCTAGGATAGAGGGGGTGGAAAAGTTACATTGACAACCTACTTAATGGACTTACACCTTGGTGCAAGCTCCCACACATAATTGTGGGTATACCCTCCAAGGAGCCTGAGTGAGTCTAGACAATGTCAATTCCAGGTACCGTGAAGACTTGCCCCTCCACAATCACCTCGTGTGAGACCTTAAGAATATAGGCAACTAAGGCTACCAAGAACAACAGTGATGCCTAGGGAAACAGTCGATAGTCTGATCCACGTGCAAGGGCAGGGTATCTATCCCTAAATCAACTCGAGAGGCTTCCACTCATAATTTTGGGTATACCTTCAAGCGACCCCCATAATACGCACAATCTATACACCTAGATCAACAAAGAAGGGTGAGTAACTCTGCCAATCTCAATGCGACCTCAGGTTTGACCCTTGTGTGAGAAGGGCTTCCCAAGACAAAATGTTGCAAATGGAATTAAACACTCCCTATCATAAGATGTTATTGTGTGTTTTGTGCTTTGGAAAGTGTGTCTCATAGCCTATTCCAAATCTCTAGCCTAGATAATGTTGGTGTAAAAGATCCCTAGAAAATAAAAGTTACTAATTGAGTTTTAGATTTCGCAATGTTTTTTTTTAAAGTTGTTGTTACTCAAGAGGGAGACGGGAATGAAACCAATGTTGTGTGAGACCTTGACCCAATAATATGCAAATATAAATGAATTATGAAAATTTTCATTCAATGAACTCTATCTACAGCAGGGAGAAGGTATTGTTGGAATGATGTAAGCTACGAAATATACTTTATTTTTCTTAAATGAACACAATTGCGACCAACCATAACCAATGAAGTTCCTCAATGTTCTCTTCTTTTGAATGCAATAAACATTACTATGTATGATTAGTCAAAAGAATAAATGACTTCAAATTCTTCCTTTCTAATTCTAGAACAAAGGCATGACAAAGAAAGGACAAGTAATCCCAGAATATCTATACACTCAACAAGGACCCAAATCAAACTTTCAATGAAGATAAAATTAAAAAATGATAAGAAAGTGTTTCTTCATATGCAAATGAAAAAATGACTTCCCAATCATCAAGCAATCCAGAACATGTAATCAATCCAAAACTTTAAATCCAATCAAAGACTTTTAATCGAACAAGCACTCAGATACAAGCTCAGAGATTATATCCTTGTCGATAAAAATCAAAGAAAACAACTAGAAAAAGACTAAAAGAGAGGTATTCGATCTTCGAAACCAATCAACAACAAGATAAACTTCAAGAAAACAGTCAAGGGTTGGCATTAAAATTCCCTCCCAGCGGATTAAAGAAAAACTAGGCATCAACAGAGGCAAAAACCCAACTCAAAAAATTTCACAGGCATCGTCGCATCCTAATAGCACATTGCACTGTGGAAATCAAGAGCTTTTGCAGGCCAAAAATAGATATGGTGCGGAAATTTTTCACTGAAGCAAACAACCAGGGTGTGGAAATTGAAGGTTTCTACAGGCTATGTATAGGGTACAGTGTGGAACTGTCTGTAAAGCAAGAAATTTTGAGAAGAGGGTAAAGGATCTAAGTGAACTTTTAAATCCAGAGAGCCTGAATGGATCTCCCACAGACTTAGAGGCTAAATTCAAGTAAAAAAATAGGTTAAAATAAAATGGCCAACAAAAAACCACAATCAAGTCATATCCCCAGTGGAGTCGCCAATTTTGTTATTGGATAAATCGATGAATGCGGACATAAACTAATCTCCCTAGATCCACCTGGATCTAGAACAAAACAAGAAAAGACATGATGCTTTCCCTAAGTCACTACCATTGAATTTACTACCAAAGAAGGAATGGATGACATACCTTTAGATATCACTTCCTTATATCTCTGTTGTCCCTGCTTCGTTCCGGTGCTATTGTGAAATCAAATCTCCAGTGACACAAACCAACCAAAGTGAAAGCAACAATTGTAGATTCAATGGAAACCTAAACATGTGATCAAGGAGTCATGCAATAAAATGATAATGATTTTATGGGAAAGAAACATGTCACTGTATCATATTAAGTAAAAGTGGAAGATACAACCAAATTGCCTTGATGTCGCAAGTTCCCTTTTCGTTGTCCTTTGTTCCAACACACACATACACTTTCTTAGAATTTGTATGAATATGGTCCACAACATCTTGATGGAAAAATGGAGGCCTCAAGCATCAATTGTAACAGGATCCTTCACACAGTCTTCAACCTATTCTTTCAGCAATTCTTTGCTCAATCTTTCTTAACCATTTCCATGAGAAACCCATCATTATATAGGAGACGATGAAGTGGTTGAAAGGATGAGGATGATCCCACCAAATAAGAGAATCCATTAGGATCAAAACCATACATACGCCACCTCACATTCTAGAAGATTCTCCTTCTAGAAACTTCGTGAACTTCTTCCTTTCCTTAGCTTCAAACGTCGCCGCACCCTGCCTATATAATAGCCTGTGAAAACCCCGTGAGCCAGACATAGAGCAGCCTACAGAAATCAAGGATTTACGCATTGTGTACCACTGTCAGCCTATGGCATCATTCTAAAAATATGCCTTGTAGGGGAAGAACTCAGTCATTTTACTCATGTAAAAGATTGGTTTGAGAGCCTGAACACATGCTTGTATTGTCATCATCAGGGTGACCAAAATAAAGTGTAACACTAGGGTCCATTATTTAATTATTTATAATACTTTAGGGTTTTTCCAATAATTACGGTTACTTAATGTTTCCATTCTCTTTAATTACCCTAATATCCATAATAAATTCTTATTATGACCCCCTTTAAGATAATTATTATATAATTCTTTATTATTATTTATTCCAATAAGTATTTATTATGACCATTTTAGGATTATTATAATATTCCAGATATTATTATTATTATTTATATTTAATAATAATAATAATATGGGGCATTACATACACCCCTCCTTCAAGGAACTTATTCATGAGGTTATCTTGATTATATTTATTATATGTTTTTAACTAACTCACCATCCTCCACAACACCCTATGTTAGCTCAACACCCTCTTTTGGAGTAGTATAAAGCTACCCAAGTGACTACAACAAGCATTGGAAGTCCACATCACAACACCAGGTAAGTGTAAGTACTCTATAGCCATCATTTCTGACCTTCATAACCATGATTAAAGCATATCGATCTATCTGAAGTCCCAAGGCGCAAGACCTCATCTACCCTAGAAGGCATCACGATCAGTACTCACATACACCAGACATCTCTAAAATGTGTCCTAAACTCCCTCCACAACAACAAGGTATATCCCTAGGCATTGAAGTCCAATCCCACAACATCACTCGTGAGAAATGCTCCATTCACTCTTCGGGACTTCGATATCACAAATCCAACACAAGACATAGGGATTACTATCATAAGTAGTAGATTGAATTGTCCCTAACGCATAATAGTCTACTTCTAATATTATCCTTCATAGTTATGGTGTAATGCCCCATATCTTGACCTTTAGGGAGTTAGAAGATTGACTGTTTACTCATCTTAGTAATTCAATTCTTAACATTTGTTTGGGCTCAATTAGATTGAGATAAATATTTGAGATATGTACATATTTTTATATGTTGCATGATATTGTTTTCATTGTTATATACTCATGATGATGATAGCTCTTTGGTTTGTTTAAACATGCAAGTTAAAATGTGGAATTTAGGTACATGGATACTAGTTCAAGTTATGATATGAATGCATAACAAATGTCACACATGATAAAAATAAACATGCATTTCTTAAATTGAACGTCAATATAGATATGGGTCCTTATATGAAATTATTATGTATATGCATAGATATGAGTTATTAGTGGATTAAATTATAGGTTAATGAGCTATGCGATAGCCAAATGACTATAGTGTTGAGGTGACTTAGATGTCGTAGACATCAAGAAGATAGTATATGCTATATGTTGTACTTATTATTTAATTTATGATTCGAAATATTGCTATGATTTGTGGTGAGTGTGGTTTTGACAGAACACGCAACTTGCCCAGAGTGATTGTTTGATGACGTGACTCTAAGATAAATAGTTTCACAGTATGGATCGATATAGGGTGTTGACACTAGTTCTATAAGGAGGGGTGGAGGTATTTATCACCGTTTATCCTCTCAAACCTAGAGTCGTGGGAGGGTTGTGTGATTTCACGCTCCCCTAGATGTGTGATGGTGACTGCTAGTTTCCTATTTGGGAAGCTTGGTCGAGATGTATGACACTTCCGCTTACGGGTTCTATCTAGATTTAGTTCAATATAGTTGATGCTCCAGCTTAGTCCAATAGAGGAAAGGATAGGATGGAAGATGGAAGTAGGTTAGGAAGGAAGGATGCTTCAATGATAGTTCGAAATACTGATTGAGGATTAGAGATCCCACTATTGTTTACTCACTTGGTTCCTACCATGTTTAAAACTCTCTTTGATTTCCTATTGATATTTTAAGTGTGATAATGAATTATTGATGAATTGGTGTAATTTTGTTCGTTAAAGATTATTAAATGATGCATTACTTGATCTATTGTCCTACATATCTTGGTTATCATATAGGAACTATGCACTAGAGGTAATGGTTGTTTATCGTTAGTACATACATTGAATATGTGTCCGCTAGCTATGCACACATACCCTACCCATGTACACTAGTACAATTAATTAATGTATTAATTGTTAAAGTAAATTATTAACTATTAAATTGAATGTTTATTGAATATTAAATTATATTGCATACAAAATATCTAGAAGCATTAAATACCTTCTTGACTTTGATAGATGGTGGATGTGATGAATTAAATGAGCATGGTGGGGTGTTATATACATTTTGGGGGAAATTTTCAAATTACATTTATTAGCTAGCATGAGAAGAAAAACTTTTCTTTTTATTTATTGTTGTTTAATGCAAGTCATTTATATTTTAGTTTTATTTTAATATTTTCCCAAAAATCTAGATAAGGGAGGTTGATGGATAATAATGAGGGTGGTTGAGGAGACTTGGTGAATGGTGTATGGAAACTTGATAAATAGGGAGGAGAAGTGGTGAGGAAGGGGGGATTGGAGAGGTTTGAGCATGATGAGAGTTTGTGAAATTCTTGGAAGATATAATTCTTGTGATAGTTTTCTTTGAGAATTTGTTCTTTGTTGTTCTTGGAGTCACGGGCACGGAGGGCCAAGAAACCGAAAGGTTTCTTGGAGCTAGGAAGTCGTCTAGGCTCCTAGTTGGCAGGGAGGATTCCGTTGTTTCACCCTGGGCAAGCGGGAAAAGAATACTTGGAAGCGCCCAAGACTACATTACAATTGATGAGCTTCGAAAACTAAGGAGGAGGTATTTTTCTATGGTATTTTTTTATTGACAATTTGGATATACTTATGTTTTAGTTTCTAAATCTTAGAGTTAACCTATTTCTTATTTCATCATGTTATTTAGATTTAGCATTGAACAAATGTAGAAGAGTTATGTAAATGAAAATCAATGAAATTATGTTTAAACAAAGTTGTTATTGTGTATGCATTTTAATGAATGATTAATTGCTTAACATCCTGGATGGGTGTTACATTTGGTATCAGAGCCAAGCTGCAACACTTGAGGCCTATGAGCCCTTTGCACAACCATATTCTAGTTACTAAAGAGAACCTGTTATCTTAAAAATAGTATAATCTAATTTATATCATGAGAGTTGAAAATGGATAATATGTGATGTGTACTGAACACTGATTTTGAAAATAGCTTCTGTGCCAAAGTAATGGATAATTTATGCCCCGGATTGAAACTAGGAAATATGAAAAACCTCCAATGTTTTATCAATATTACTTCTTTTGAACCAAATTTGGTATTTGCGGGCCTTATACCTTGTGTCTGCATACTTGGATTTTGATTTTGGTGGAATATCTCCATACCCATTAGCTATATGTGTTGCCCAAGACACCCTTAAGATCCGCCTTTTACAATTTGTAATTCAAAGGTGAACTCCTTCCACGCTTTGTTATGTGAAAGGCCCTGCAAAGCTATTTTTAATTGCAATCACCAATGTCAAAGAACATATCACCATGGAGACCATCCATAGTGTAGGCTAACCATCCAATTTTGTTCCAATATTGTGGGCATGATGCAACAAAGCAGTGTTTAGTAAAGGAGGAAACAATATTCTGCAACAAGGAGATAACTTACACATTTCAGGCCTGTCAACATATAGACATTTTCGAGTGCTGGCAAGTTATGAGAAAGAGGAATTTGAACTTATATGCAATTATGCCCCAAGAAATTAGATTGTGGACATCCGTGTACTCTCAAATGCTACCAAAACTGCACAGTGAATCCCTTTTCTATATGTGGTAGGATGGAGAAAGAAAAAGCAGCAAAAGAAAAGTTGCGGGAGGTAGAGGAACTTAAACTGAAACTAAAAGAATTAGAAAATGAAATAGAGAGGTTGAAATTGCAGGATGACATAGGAGAGACATCAATCATAGAACTTGATTCAAAGGGAGAAACTGCAAATGAATATTTGGAGATTAAAGATAGGACTGAAAAGTTTATACAATTGTTACATGAAATTCTTCCTATTGTGACCAGGATCCAAAGGGTCTACAGCCTGAAATTACAAATCAAGTTTGTAGAAACTCAGATGGATATGATTAGTCCCATGGCTTCCACACAAATCCTATTCCATGGAATCAGTGATGATGGTATTCAAGGTATTGTAGATAAAGGATTCCAACTTCCACCTGCAGATAAAAATTGAATATATGCTTACCCTTTAGCTATAAGTTTAAGCTGACTTGGCACCTGTAAATGTGCCAACATAGATAGATATTGTTCAGGATTGATACCTAGTCCCTGTTCGAATAGACTTGGTTCGGAGAGAAAAAGTAATAGTAGACAAACTGGTAAAGACATAAGAACATGTACCAATCCTTTCAATAACCCCATAGACAGAGCCAGATCGAGTTCGTTTTCTAGTTTTAGATCCTCCGGTTGCACGAGAAATAGGGTATCTGAGCAAGAATCTATACTCGGAGTGAGACTACTGTTGCGTGCAACTAGCCATCAATCTTCGTAATTTCTCACTGCTGGTTCATACAAAACAAAGATAACTATGAAATTGAATGATTCTGAATGATTTAGTAGGGAAATACTATAGATTCTTTCTCAAGTAAAACCAACAAACGATAATTGCTTGTTGCTAGATACAAAAAAAAATTCTACATGGTATACCTTAATTCCTCTCTAAATAAAACACAAGACAGAGCCATCCCAATAAAGCACAAGTAAAATTTATGATAACATAAATCGTTGCTTGCAGATAGTTGTCAAATTGTTTCTTATGCAAACTTTGGGCATCACATATTAATGATTAGAAATTGCCCATATAAAACAGTTGCAACTTTTATTTTCCATTTTCATATATACTAATGCAAGCTTCTAAAGATAATGATAACACATAATTGTTCACCCATTGATACAAGTAGAATGGATTAAATATATATTACACTAGAGAACACTGTCACCTACAAAGTCATATTAATGTGGAAAGAAATCGTCAACAAGAGAGATGCCATTTTTATTTTAGTAAGAGAACTGGATAGAAATGAAGAGTTGATTCCAACCGAAAAAAATTTCATATTTACTTCTTCCTGGAAGAAAGTGAACAATGGAGATCTAATAATAAAATATCAATTATTTAAACATTACATATGAATTATTGCCAATAATTTATAAACATGTCTTCCTCTGGCATGACATGCACGGAACATTTTTTTCACTTCACCCCATAAAGCATACAATGAATAATGATAACTTTTGCAAATCAATACTGGAAGATGAAATTTTATCTATTCCACAATAGCTTTCACTTGATACCAGGAAGATTTGAATGTTATATATTATTCCCAACACTTGTTAAATTGAAGAAATTGGAAAAGAATTCAAGGATGTACATCCTGCCAGAGCTATTTTGATTTGAAAATGAGGTTGTGACAAGTTTGATCACAAGGGTATGCACCATCGATTTCATTTGAAGGACTTTGATCAAAATACCAATTCCCCACTGACTCTGCAATGGTCTTTAATGCCACCATGAAAACAACTTGATTAGTTTCAAAAGGAATTTATTATTTATCTCACTTCAATTTTTTTTTTTAAACTATCAATGTACATAATTTACCTTAAAGAAGATGTATTAATTACTTACACTACACATAATACCAATTTCAACCAATAATTTATAAATATGTATCCATCTTGCATATATGCTAAAGATGTCATAAAATCCCTCAATAAACATATTGCCATTAGTTTCTGCAATTTAAATCTGGAAKTCTAATGCTCTTGAACCCAGAAATAAGTTCAAACTTAATGCCAAATTGATTTCAATAACAAATGATGCTTCTATCAGCGATTAAATTGGAGAATATGGAGAAAAAAAAAAAAACTTAAGAATGTAAGTTTTGCCCACTTCATAAAAAAACTTTAATCCCCTGTAGATTGCAATGGTCTTGAATGTTGCTCATGTATATAGCCTTCAGGTTGTGATCTGCTGGCAACTTGGAGTAGTTGTCATAGCAATGACCAAGATTCAATTCTAGGAGGGTTCACTCCACACCTGTGTTCCTATTGTTGGCCAACAAACTGTCCTTGATTATAAAAATAGAGGAGAGCCCACGTTGTTACCATGTAATGTGTATGCATGTGTGTCTATTTTAAGGGAAATCCAAGGATACTCCTCCACATTTGTGGATAACATCCCTAGTAAACACACTACAAGGTTTTGCTTTGAAAAACAAATGTACAAGCACCAATATCATATAGTAATCCTTAAGTCCCATTGATAATACAAGTTGGAATTGCAACAAGAGAACATAATTTTGACATTTTTGTCATTATCTATGTACCAAATCATTTTCTTTACCTATTAAATTTTAATAAAATATTTTATAGGATCATAAATAACATTGGCATATATCGTACATTTTTAACGAAATTGCTCGACTTCATTATTATAATGCACTATTAGTTCACCATTGAACTATAGGGATTGCCCCATTGTTGACATATACAGGTTTTGATCTTACAATATAGATCAAATCCCTCACCACATTAGATTAAAGTGAATATTGCTCTAATGTGAAGTTGAATTTTACAGCGCCCCACAAAGCAATAAAAAACATAAACAAATACAGATATATGAAGAGTGATTCAGTTGTAACTTGCATCTTGAGTTTCAAATAAAGTCTCATAAAATATACCTACAGGGTCTTGATCTATTAGTTTGAGTTTCTTTTGGTTCTGACTGATTTGACAGCCCCATTCATGTGCTTTCAACTACCCTCCTTGGAAATTAAACATGTAATTCATGTAAGTGCAAGTGGATAGAGTGATTGGATTGGAAGAAGACTGACTTAGTAGAGTTGAAGGATGACACAGGGATAGAGAGATTGGACGTATATCCTCCTATTCCAAGATTGGTTTTAGTCAACTAATATATATTGCATTTATGTAAAAGCAATATTGGGTACACTGCATTTATGTCGTCTCTCCTGTCTCCTGTAACACCCATTTCAAATTCTCATTTAACTCTATTAAATATTGAAAAAAAAATCCAAAGAAAACAAAACCCAGGAGTCAGTGATTTGTACGTTTACGTTTTACTATTCTTACTGGGATAATTTTTAAGTCTGTTTTAGGGACCGACTGTTTTTGAAGATCGATGGTGAACCGGTTATGTAGCC
>JASDQU010106100.1:2821-23615 GCA_032191745.1 Picea mariana
CAAGAATACTTGGAATGTGTTTTATGTAGACCAAAGTCATTTTTTTGTAGCAGCAGAGGACTGCATCGTCTTAATTTTGGAACTCTGGACAGCTTTATGTATTTGCTGTTAGCTCTGCTACAGCCCCATTATTAATATAATATTTTTGTTCTTGTTAAAAAATAAAATAAAAACTCAGGAAATTTTGCTTTATGTAGTAAGATTGCATACTGGAATTTATCACAGATAGATACTTTACATTAAAATATGGTCTTTCTTCTCCTTAAACTTTTATTAATTTTGTTTGTTAAGCAAACCTTGGGAATTAATGAACCATCTATTTAATTTTTTTTAATTTTCTAAGAGTCCATTACCAAAAAGTTAGCAGTTAGTTAGTGGTACTCTACCCTAGAAAGAAGGGCGCATCAGAACACCTCAATGCAGAAAAAAAGGATCGGTGAGTTTGCAAACTCCTGAGAAAGACATTCACAGTAACAACCTTGTCGTGAGTGAAATTGGGTATAGGAGGCACACAACCCAAGGTACGCACCAATAACAACCAGCAAATCAGAGCCAAAACAGTGGCACATAACCGAAGAAACAATGTGCAGTTGACACTAAGCTTGAGAAAAGGCAGCATACAGGCACAAAGCAACAGAGTCACTAATTTCAGACCCAAAACAATTGCACACAACACGAGAACAAGCTTGGGAGCAGACAAATTTTGAGGCAGACCCTACAGTATAGTATATAATTGTACGAAACAGTGCAAAACCGTATGAAACAATGCGAACGGACCAACACCCTGTTAATTTCTTGAAACCCAGCAATCAGAAATTTTATGCCAATAATTTAACAACTCAGAATTTAATCTACTGCTGATATAAATTCTGTAAACTATACAGAAAAGTTACAGCTGAGTTTTAACCATTAAAAATGCACAGTGAAATTGTAAACAGCACACACATTTGAACACAAATATTTCTTGGCAATGCCCCTGGAAAAACCCCGAAGGGAAAACCAGTGAATGAGAGGATTTTATTGGCTTCTGAGGAAGAAAAAAATTACAGCAGCTAATTCAGAAATTCCTTACAGCCCAGCAAACTCAGCCTGTATGGCCTTGCAAAATCGCCTTTTCTCCAGCTGCAAATTCGCCCTCTTCCTCAGCCAAATCGTCCTCTTCCTCTTAGCTCAATGTGTGCCTTTCACTCTCCTTAGATCTACTTTTATAATCCCTTAATGATCAAATCCCTACCCTAAGATCTCAATGGTCAAGATTAGATCTTTCCTCCCCAAGATCGACAGTTGTGACTTAATCTCTTGTTGAGATGACTTAAATCACTTAAGTCACTCAACTTTATAAAAAAATCACTTTAGTCATTAAATAAAAGCCACATTAACTTTATAAATGCAATTGTAAAGTTAAAGATCTAGAAAGCGTCACTTGGACACCTCCGTAAGCTAGGCACTGCCAATGCGGAAGTACCTGTCCGAGCTACCCAATAGAGAAACGAGATACTATCAAGCTACCAAAACAGGTCTGTCCTTGACCTGAAATTTGGCTCTAAGTTTGACTTTCCAAAACTGTCCTTTGCTGCCTTTTAGGACAGCAAACAGTTTGGTTACTTTTTGCTGATAATTTTTGTGGTTAAGTGTCCTTTTGAGGTGCCCCCTTGCAAGTGTGTTTCGTAACCCAAAGTTAGCACATGCAATATACTCAAAACAAATAGCACTCCTCTTGATCTTTACAACTTAAACAAGTTGATCTATACTCTAAGCATGCATGAAATGAACACAGGTATTTTTGGTCAACATGACCCTGGATAAAACCCCCCGGGGAAACCCAGTTTAGAATGAAAGTATATATAATGATGATTTTAAGAAGTGAATACAACAAGTAAGCTAATATAATGGAACCTGATACAATAGAAACTCCTCACGAGAAGCTTTGGAGTTCCAAGAAGAGAGATGCGCCCAAGCTTAGTGCGCCCTCTTCCTTTGTTGTTCTATTCACTGAAGTGATGCACCATCCTTCCTCTTTGACCCAATGAAGAATCCCTTCCACACAAATCTGCCCTTGTGTGTCTCCTTCAAGATGAGCCAAACAGATTTGAAATAGCACAAGTCCTTTTACTACCTGCTAGTGGTGCACTCTCCTCCACATGTGCGCCCTCCTCCAAGCAATACTGATCACCATAAAATAAATAGGCCCCAAGTTGTCATAGCTCCTCCATAGATGTAGGCACCCAAGCTCTCCTCTCCTAATGCTTCCATCCTCATCCTCTTGCCCTTCTCCAAACTCTCTTGGTGAACATACAAGTGAATGAGCCTCCAAATGCCCTATGCGCCCTCTTTACAGAAATCATAAGGAAACCTAGAAATGGATGGATGAGATCATCCCATCCATTTCTAATCAAAGGTTGAGATCTTCCAAAAAGAACCTCAACTCAAAACCCGCTTTGGCTTAGTTTCCTTATTTCTCTGTATGTCCCTCAATTCACTTAAATTTTGACTTAAGTGACATATTTCAATTTTGACTTAAATTTCCTAAGTCAAAGTGAAATTAGAATCATAAAGTAAAGTAAAGAGGGTAATAGTCTCCCCCTTTGTGTTTAAAGACTCACAAACACAATGGGACCACTTTCCAAGGTACCCAAATCTCAACAAAAACTAACACTCTCTCTTAGCGAGGAAGGTACTTCTAGAACCTCCACCTAGATCTGTCTCCAACCCCATCACTCCATCTGTTGTTGTAGTTGCTCCCTCTGAACCAGAAAACTTCCCTGCCACTTGCAATGGATCCTATGTTGAAGACCTGTTCCTCCTCACCATGCCCTTAGGAGTCTCCTCACACTCCTGAGCATCCAACAATGTCATATCATACTAGCTAAGACTCTTGACAATAATGGAAGTAGCCTCACAACCACCTGTAGCTGAAACTGATCATGAATACAAGATCCCTTGGACTTACACACAAGCTGTCCCAGCAACCTGTATAACCTCCCATGTTTGACACCAAGCACTGTTGTTGCATCCAAGGTCGCTCCCTCTGGATATATGAGCACATGTCCATGCTCAAACACAACTCCATATCCCTCATCCTCCAAAGGTGATACTAAAAGCAAGCTTACCTTCAACTCCAGAACAAACAACACCTCTGCCACCTCCAGAGATCCTCCTGACTCTAGTTGGAATCTCACACGTTCAACCCCCTTCACTGCATGCATGGTACTAGTCCCATAATCCACGTGATAGTCTCAGTCTGTCTCTGAAATACTAAGGAACATCAACCTCATTTTCGTCATATGGCGAGAAGAGCCACTATCCAGAATCCATGCTCCAATGTCCCCAAACTCTGCACTACCACTGCCTGAAAGACAAAACACAAGAGAAAATTCCTTCTCGAATTTCTCAGCAAAATCATTGATTTCAGTTGATGCTGCTACTTGTGTCTCCTTCTTGCTCGTCTTCTTGTTTGGACATTGGCTTGCATAGTGGCCAGTCTTATGACATGCAAAGCATTTCACTTTGCTCATGTCCTTCTTTCCAACTCCCCTACCCTTCTTCGCATGAAGAGCAACATTCTCTGCGTCTTCATCACCCTTAGCCTGACTGCCTTGAAGAGCCTCCTCTCGAGTCTCCTCTTGAGAGAAGTCATCCCACAACCTCTGCCAATCATGGAGATGTTCTCGTGCCACAACTCCCTTCACGAACGGAGCCCACTTATTTGAGAACACATTCATAGTTGTCTTCACAAGTTCATCATCTTTGACTACCTCTCCAACAGTCGTTAACTCATCACGAACCTATGATATCCTGGTGAGATATGATGGCACTGTGTCAGTCTTGGACATCTTGGTGCTCCTGAGTTTCTCCCTTGGCACCATCTCCCTGTTTTGGTTTCCACTCTGATAAAGCTTTGTCATAGCCTCCCACATCTTAGAGGCATTTTTCTTTCTGAACATGAGGTATGATATGGTCCTTCACGACATCCAAGAGCATCTTTTTGGCTTTCATATTTTTCTTATTGTAGGTCGCCAAAAGAGTTGTATCTGTGGAAACAACCTAGGTTTTCTCCACAATGTCTCAAATTTCGTTTTCCTTCAACAACAACACAATCTGCTCTTTCCATGGGCTAAAATTCGTAGCCCCATCCAGCCTGTCCTCAAACCTTGATTTGGTAGCCATCCTCGTCCAACTGACCAACAGTGCTTTTCCCTTCCTTTTTCCGAGAAAAAACCCTGCAATCCCTGCAAATCCTTGTGTCAAAGTCTCCAGTCCCACTCTTCAAAGTCCCAACTCTGATACCATGTTAATTTCTTGAAACCCAGCAATCAGAAATTTTATGCCAATAATTTAACAACTCAAAGTTTAATCTACTGCTGATATAAATTCTGTAAACTATGCAGAAAACTTACAGCTGAGTTTTAACCATTAAAAATGCATAGCAGAATCATAAACAGCAGACACATTTGAACACAGATATTTTTGGGCAATGCCCCTAGAAAAACCCTTAAGAGAAAACTAGTGAATGAGAGGATTTTATTGGCTTCAGAGGAAGAAAATAATTACAACGGCTAATTCAGAAATTTCTTACAGCCCAGCAAACTCAACCTGTAGAGCCCTACTTTTTCAGTCTTGCAAAATCACCTTTCCTCCAGCTACAAATTCGCCGTCTTCCTCAACCAAATCACGCTCTTCCTCTCAGCTCAATGTGTGCCTCTCACTCTCCTTAGATATGTTTTTATAATCTCTTAATGACCAAATCCCTAAGGGCCGAAAAAGCAAGAACGTACAGACTAAGTTTGTTGGGCTGTAAGAAATTTCTGAATTAGATGTTGTAATTATTTTCTTCCTCTGAAGCCAATAAAATCCTCTCATTCATTGGTTTTCCCTTCGGGATTTTTGTAGGAGCATTGCCCAGAAATATCTGTATTCAAATGTGTGTTGTTTATGATTTTGTTGTGCATTTTTAATGATTAAAACTCAACTGTAAATTTTCTGCATAGTTTACAAAATTTATATCAGCAGTAAATTAAATTTTGAATTGTTAAATTATTGGCATAAATTTTCTGATTGCTCGATTTCAAGAAATTAACATGGTATCAGAGTCGGGACCCTGAAGAGTGGGACTGAAGACTTTGACACAAGGATTTGCAGGGATTGCAGGGGTTTTGCTCAGAAAGGAAGGGAAAAGTTGCTTTTTCGGCCCAACTTTTTCCGACCTTGCTTTTTTGGCCCTACAAAATCGCCTTTCCTCCAGCTGCAAATTCACCCTCTTCCTCGGCCAAATCGCCCTCTTCCTCTCAGCTTAATGTGTGTCTCTCACTCTCCTTAGATCTGCTTTTATAATCTCTTAATGACCAAATCCCTAACCCTAATATCTCAACAGTCAAGATTAGATCTTGCCTTCCCAAGATTGACGGTTGTGACGTAATCTCTCATTGAGATGACTTAAATCACTTAAGTCACTCAACTTTATAAAAAAGTCACTTTAGTCATTAAATAAAATCCACATTAACTTTATAAATGCAATTATAAAGTTAAAGCTCTAGAGAGTGTCGCTTTGACACCTCTGTATGCTAGGCACTGCCAATGCGGAAGAACCTGTCCGAGCTACCCCAAAATCTAACAAATCCAAGGAGTGTGGAACACACTGATAGGCCAAAAAAGAGGAGTTTTGTGCATAGAAATCAAAGAAATTGTGCACAGATATTGAGGCATTTCCTGCACAAAAATTGAGGCGTTTCTTGTACAAATTTCAAGACAGGGACATATCTCGATGTGTGAAACATCCAGTCACAAGTACAACAATTGAGGAATTGTTGCGCAAATTTTGAGGTGCAAGCAAAACATGAACAACCTCCTACAGGAAACAAAAAATTTTATGAGTTCAAAGATAACATAATATTTTTTTAGTGTCAAATTCCAAGGTTTTTGAAGGAAAATTCTATAAGAGCACAACATATTCGGAGTAATAGCATAATTTGAAGGTAGAGGTATTGACCTATGACATTGAAGTTTGGTTTTGGGTGCTTAGAAAATTTCTTTTTAATGGCAAAGATGAATACCCTCACCAATTTTATGTTGAAGCCCAATCATAAATTCAATGAGCATGATTTCAGCACATGGAAATAATGAATGATCGTCATTTTCCAATGTAGTTGTCTATTGGGAGTGGTGACCGTAAAAGTTGAGAGAGAATCAGATGGGGAATTTAAAATACAACTGGACCATGTAGACATGGAAGAAGATGAATAACTTTAGGAACATGGAAGCAGTCTGTTATGGCACAATCTGTACTTGCCCAAAGCCCAAGGCAAGTGAGACAAGATTGGCGTAACAAGGAGGTGACCTATCACTGTCACCTTAATAGGAAACACCTTTATGTTTAGGAGTATGATAAGATTACCCCAAGGGAGACGTCCCTAGTGACCCAAAGCGCTGATGAAACTAAAGCAAGAATGCAAAAATACCCCCCTCTCACTGGTCACTGAAGTCAAAAGGTTTTTATGTCTTAAGAGATGAAGCAAATGTAACGGATGAAATGTACCTGCCCAGAACAAGACAAAAAAGCAAAAATATGGTAGTTTCAAGTACAAAATGATGTTAGTGCTTCAATAAGACAATAAACCTTTGAAATATATGCTGGCTGATATAAAAATGCAGCAAGATGAAAGTTTACAACAGCAATAAGTATTTTATAACAGCTGCAAGAAATATGCTTCTAAATTGCTTGAAAAGACAATGAAAAGGTTGTTTTTACTAGGCAGAATGATAATCAGTTGTCACAAGCTAATTTAGAAGTGTTTAGCTAGCATTAAATGTAATTTATGCAGAATATTTGCTGCGTTAAGATGGTTGTAACAGTGATCTATAACAGCAGCAAGTAAATTAGTTATCTAGGCTAGGTTAGAGTTAGTTTTAGTTAGTGGAAGCTGGAAAGTTCAAGGTTTGAGTGTTGGTTTGATCTCTCTACAAAAGGAGTGTAAGGACTAGTGTCTTTAAAGGGTTATGGAGTCAAGAGTTCAGCAACATTCATTTGGAGTAAGCAACAAAATGATTATGTTTATCCAAGTAAAAGATGAATCTTAGAAGAGTAGTAACTTAAGTCTTCTTAGGATTCAATCTTTGGGGAGGTGAGCTACTAGAGAGTAGGCACTTCTAGGCCCTAGCGGTTTTCCTCCTTAGTTAATTGAAGAAATATTTAGATGCAACCACAATTGATCAAGACCTCTAAAGTGCTAGCATGTTAGGGCTTTAGAGACTTGACAATAGAAACCAATTAGGCAAAGTCTAGCAAATACAAAGTGAAGAAGTAGTAATTTAAGTCCTTCACTTCTAGGGTTTATCAAGCATGCAATTTCATAATCTTTATTATGAGCAAGAAAATGTACCATAACCATTCAAAAGTAATGACAAAAGCAGATTTACTTACTTCACCAAGAATAATCATGCATGAAAACACTAGATTACCAAATGACTTCACCAAAATTGATCCAAGTTGCAATTAGAAGACTCCAAAAGAGAGGTGCACATCACAATTTCAGCCAATAAACCCTAAGTAGGGCACCAATTTCAGTCCTCTTCCTCTTGTGTGGGGAATTCTTATGATAAAATGAGAGTACTTTATCTCTATTTATACAAAACTTTGACCCTTAATTAATTTTAGGTCAAAATTAAGGCCAACCTGGCCAATTTACATTAAAATCCAAATTTGGCATAAATAAATTAATTATTATCTACATACACCTCCAAGGGTCACGTCATGCCCTTCTAGGGTGACATTGAGGCCCCAAGGTGGAAAGTTGGGCCTAGAATGTAGAACGCTTAGCCTCCAAAGGCCCCAAATGATGCCCACACGTGCCACCAAGCTCACAACTACCTCCAAATGAAAACCCTAGCTCTGGGTGACGTCCAGGGTCATGATGGTGACGTCTTGGGCCTTCAAGGGCCAACATCCATAAGGAAGAGAAAGATCCCCCTGGGTATAGGTCTGTCAGGGTGCCTCCAATGGAAACGTATTTCTTTCTTCCTAGTGCAAATCTTCAATGTCTTCTTGCCCCTGGCTGGGGTTACAGCATCCATCTGTGGGATTTAAGCCCCCATGAAGGTCTGAGCTAGTCATTCCCTCATGTGTACCTGTCCACCGAGCAAGGTCCTGCAGCAACAACAAGTACGCACTCCAGGGGTTCATAAGTCACAGGGATCATAGCATGTAAATCACATCCAATAATTAAATTACCCAAACATGTGCATCAAACCCCCCTTAACCCAAACAAATGGTCAAAGACGTTATGCAATTTGACAAGTTAGGTTTGAAGAAGGTCTCAGGGTGTCCTATTGGGCTAACCTTCCTTAAGTTTGGGGTGTTTCCCAGGTGGGAGCCAATCCAGGTCATGTAAGTGTACGAGGTGGAATGGGGTAAGTGTTTGGGCATGGGGTGCAGTAATAACAGGGAAATGTAAATCTCACCTATGGGTGCCTTTGTAGAGGGCAAGTTGCACCTTGTCATAAATGTTATTGTTTCCTAGCCCATTCATTGCCTTTTACTCTTAGCTTTATTGTTTTGATCTTTTGCTTTTGTGCTTCAAGGGAATAGTTGAGGGACACTATCCTAGCCAGGATTGGATCGAGAGGTGACAATGTTATCCACAAACATTTCACGGAGATGAGAAGGTTGGCTCGTGATGAGACCCCCTTTCTCTTGGCTATGCCACTAAGAACCACTACCCTAGTTTGGTGACTAGATAGGTGGTAGTGTCATACCGCTACATGCCCATGGTAATAATAGGTCGACTCGTGATGAGACCTCTTATCCATCAACTAGTACCTTGAGTGTTTATGTATCTTAAGGGTTCCCTTTTCTTACTGAAAAGCTTTTTACTGCTTTCTCAGGAATTCCTGGGCGAAGCATCTCAAAGGTTTCAATATTGGCTTTTAACTCTTGCCAGCTACATTTACCCTCTGGGCCTTTAGCCCCTTCTTCCCACAAGGCAAGGTACAACCCTTCCTAATGTGGCCAATCCCAATGCCCGAACAAAGGTAAGGGGAGATGAGAGGAATAAAAATGGAAAGTGGTAAGTATGGAGGGAACGAATGATGACCTTTCACAGACCCACCCAGTGGCAACCCATCCTCAAGGGAGATCAACTTACTAGGGCACCATGTCACCCTTTCAGATATGAACAAGGCAAAGAGCATAATTTCCAAGCAAACGTCATGAAATGAAGAAGAATTCAATGCAACATATTTAAGTGCTTCAACAATCAGGGTGACACATACCATGATACCCAGACTCATTACCTCATGTGTAACACCCCAAGACCGAGCCCTAGTTGTAAATGTGAATATGTTTTGTAGGTTGGTGAGCCAGTTTATTATAAGTCATGAGGCTTATGTGATGATTAGGCCGAAGAGCCTAGATGCTAAAGTCCAGTGGGCCTATTTTTGTATATGTAAACACTCATATCATTAATATAATACATCATTGTGTGTAGACCGACCTCGATAAAAGAGTATGGGGGACTAAACTCCACTAGGAAGGGAAAGGGAGGGGCTATGAGACTAGGAAAAAGGGCTAAGCTTGAGAGCTTAACTCCAAGAGAATATTATATTATTATTTCCTAAAGACTATGGTGAGGATAATTATTTTATCCTAAGTCTCATGGAAGAGGGACTGAATCACAAGTGGAGACAAAGCGAACTCCTGGAGAGCCATGTGTCAATCGGGGCGCATGCAAATATATGTGGGGAAAATAGTTTGTTTTCCCATCTTCCCCCATTCACACACGCACTCAACATTCACGCACTGAACCATTCTTTCGGTGGACGAAAGCATTCACGCACTCAGCCATTTCCTCCAAGAATCTACCTCTGCATCATTGACGCACCTTTGGAACCTGCATGCACTCTAAGCTACCCCGTACATTCCTGTTACCAGCAGTAACACGTACCGTCCTGGAAGGGTAGCGCACCTGTACCTTGTTGTTATGGGCAGCACCTAAACCAAACCCGTTTTCTGTTGCTGCTGCCATCACCTGTCCCATACTCATTTTCTGTTGCGTCCTTCACCTGAGCCGGTTTCTGGTTGACTAGAGAACTGGATTGAAGAAGCAGGTTGTCAGGCCTGTGAGCAACTCTTTCCAGGTGAGAGAGTTTGCTGGGGAAATAATTTTCCTAAGGGAGCGCAACTACAACTATAGTGCTCTAAGAATCAATGTTCGGCCTATTGTTGAAGCCCTGGAAAGGAAGTGGGGCAGCCGAAGGACTGTTGAGCAGAGAAGGGGCACACTTCCTAGGGTGGGATAGGCATGTGGGGAATGAGAGGTTGTAGGCAGTTAGTGTGAGTTGGCTCCTAGGGCAAAATCCTTCTTGTTGACTGTGTAACTTCTTGTTGTCTTAGCCTAGCCTAGGAATCCCTTTACCCAGGTGGAGTGTGTCCCAGCTCGAGGGTGGCCCACTACTGAGAGTGATGAGCAGCATGGTCTAAGGTTGGGAGGTTCGTGGAAGGTCTGCACATAGTTGGTGGTCTTCTATAAAAAGATGAGTATTAATTATGTATTCAATTGCTTGTTGTGCATTTGTACATGTCTTTATAATTATGAGTCTTCCCTGTGTATGTTGTATGTATAGTCTTACTGTTATTTCCACATGAATCTGTGCATTAGCAGAATGTATCTGTCTGTATTAAATTTGTATAAATATATACAATAAAAATGAAGAATTGTTACGTGGCATAGCCCAGCGGCTTAAAGCTGGGGATGTTATAATTTGGTATCAAAGCCCAGTAAGAGGGTGTTATGGAGTAGCATGGCCCGGCCTGGAAGGATGGGGATGTTACAAATTGGTATCAAAGCCCAGTAAGAGGGTGTTATGGAGTAGCATGGCCCGGCCTGGAAAGTTGGGGATTACAAATTGGTATCAGAGCTTCGATTTTCAACACTGAGCCTGGATGGGCCATATAAGTGGAAATTGAAGCAAAAGTTTCAGAACAAATTGTTGTCAAAATGGACAAAATTCGAGTTTCAGAGCGTCCATGAGTGCCAAGAGGGCACTGAGAGAACACCTTAGTTGTGTTTGAAAGCTTAGGTGGTCTAGCGGTTTGAGAAAGCCAGAAGAGGAAAGAAACCACACTAACCGTGGTTTTGGGGCCACAAAGTTTAGATTTGGGTCGTTGAATCTGTTTGGGAGAAGGCAGGTCATTCACAGCCGTCGGGTCTGGGAAAGGAGCGCGGAGAAGGCAGACCGTTGGATTCCCCTAGTGGTTCGGCAGTTCGACGTTCAGGGAAATCTGGTTATGGATGCGCGGAGTGGAGTTTTCTCTGAAGTCCCGAACCAATCTGCACCGTCCATTATCAGAGACATGTGTCCACAGATTAGCAAGTGTTCGGAATTTCGGCGTCCGGTAGTTCGAGGGTGGGTTGGTGTTCAGCAGCGAAATCCTCCGAAGCCCGAAGTTCTGAGGAACACTTGTTCGAAAGTTAGGCGTTCGGGAGTTTTGATGTGCTCTGGTGTGGGATTCTCTGAAGTCCCGAAGCTCCAAAGAACACTTGCTCAGGAGTTATAAAGTATGGGTGTGAAATCTTCCGAAGCCCGAAGTGCCAAAGTCCTGGAATGTCGGAATGACGTGGCATGATGACGTCACCTAGAGTGACGTGGACATGTTCGAATGTTCGACATTCGGGAGTTTTGAAGGATGTTGTAGAAGAAATCTCCGAAGCCCGAAGTTCCGAAGTCACGAAGCACTGGAGTGACGTGGCCTTTTGACTTCACCTAGGGTGACATGGATCCACTTGATGCTTGCCATGTGTCATCGTGTTTCATGCTTTTCAAACACCGTTCGTGCCAGTTAGAACTTGACACGTGTTACACGTCAGATTGGGCCACGTGTCGTCTCTACATTTTTGCCACGTAGAACCTCCCTGGTGCGTGGTTGCTGATGAGATTTCAGGTGTTCACTAGTCGGGGTTCGGAGGAAACGTGGTATGATGAAAGGTAAAATCTCTGAAGCCCAAAGCAGCGGAGTGCTAGAGTAATGAAACGCCAAATGCCAGTCCGAGAATTCGGAAATTCGGCGTTCGTGGAAATGTGTGTATGTTGACGGGAGAACCTCTGAAGCGCAAAGCTTCGGAGAGCTTCTCCGGGAGTTCGCCAATTCGGCGTTTAGAGGGAACAAGGTGTAGAGTAGGGGAATTTCCAAAGCCCGAAGTTCCGAAGTCCCGAAGCTCCGAAGATGTACTGTGCAAGAGTTCGTCAGTTTGGCGTTTGGGAGAAATAAGGCGTGAGGTAGTAAGAGCCTCTGAAGCCCGAAGTTTCGGAGCCCCGAAGTCCCGAAGCTCTGGATAAGCGCTTGGAGATAGCCCTTGGTCATATGAGACTTCGGTCGAAATAAAAGAGGGCTAGTGCCGAATTGTGGTTTTCAAAGACAAATTGTTCAAATATCCATAACTTTCTGCTCAAAACTCATAATTGAGCAACGGATCAGTAATTGGAAAGGTCTTGAATAATAGAACATAACTGTTCACCCAAGAAATGGAGTTGAACAGTCAATTTCTCAGAAAATCAAAAGAAAGAATTATGATGTATTATTTAACCAAAAAGGTTTGTAATTCCATGAAATTGTTGAATCGATTATCCTAACAAAGTCCTGTTGGTTGCACATTTTGCAGAGTTAACAACAACTAGATCAGATCAGGATCAGCGCAGAGTGCAGGAGGATGGAAGATACAAGGGGTGTACAGCCAGGAAGGTGAGATCGAAGGGATGGATGTCCATTTGGGTAATGAAGGTGCAAACTCAATTGGACATGGAGAAGGAAAGGAAGAAAGCTTGAACTTGGCGGACACAATTGAAAATTTGCAAAAGGATGTCCAAGCCACAAGGCTGATAATGAAAGGCTTATGAAAGCCAAGGAGTAGCAGGAGGACTTCAACATGAACTTAATGCAGAGCTTGAATAGAATAGAAAATAAATTGGATAAGGAGAGTGGCTCAAGCAAATCAAGAAGTCACAGGTCTCCTTATGAGAAAAAAAGAACAAGGAGTGTTAGTAGACATCACCATCACTTCCCGAGGCATTCCAATAGAAGAGAACACAGCAGCTCAAGTCCATCCCCTGTCATGAAGCATCAAAAGAGGTCTGGGGTGGATGAGCTACGAGGAGAAATGAACAAAATCAAACCTCCTACATTTGATGGTGAGCACAAGAAGGATGAGGATGTCGAGACATGGTTGTTGGGCATGAGAAAGTACTTTCAATTACATAATTATTCTTCATATGCAGAAGGAAGAATTGCTATCTACCTACTCAAAGGAAAAGCATCCATGTGGTGGGACCAGCTTGTGCAGGTGCAACACATTAAGGAGAAAAATGTTACTTGGAAGGAATTCAAGAAGTATTTTGAAAAGAAATACTTGACTAAGAGATACTATGACAAGAAAATGAAGGAGTTCTTTGAACTCAAGCTTGGGAGTATGACCATTGATGAATATGAAAGAAGGTTTTTGGAGCTGTTAAAGTATGTTTCTATTATCAAGGATGAGACAGTTAAAATTCAAGGGTATTTGAGTGGGCTACCATCTTTCATCAATGACAAGATACAATATGATGATCCCAAAACTTTGGAGGAGACCTTAAGGCGAGCTAAATGCCTATATGATCAGCATAAAGCAAGGCCAACTTTCCAAAAAATTTGGGAAGACAAGAAGAAATTCAAGATGGATCAGAGGAAGAAGGGGACTAAGCCACCATTCTTCAGAAACAATCCTCAGGGACAGCCAGCTTTTAGAGAACCCAGAACAATTGAGACAGGGGGGCAAAGGCCAAGGCAGCCACCTATTCAATGTTGGGGCTGTAAAGGAGATCATATGTTCAGAGATTGTCCCCACAGGGGTGAAAAGGTGAGGATTGTTCACAATGTACAGCAAGTTGAAACAGTGGGGGACATGGGCAGAAGCGTACCAAGGATCTATACAGCCCTGGACAACAAACAAGCAGAATTTCAGTCACATATGATTGAAGTGGAAGGTATGATCAACAACCATGCCATTGTTATTTTAATTGATTCAGGAGCTAGTCATAGTTATATAGATCCTAAGATGGTGGAAAGATTGCATTTGCCAAGAAGCAAGCATGGAAAATTTTGGTTGGTGCAGCTGGCTACCAGAGCCAAAAAAAATGTTAATGAGATGGTTAAGTCATGTCCTATGGACATGAATGGACTAAACACCAGGGCAGATTTGAAAATCTTGCCTTTAGGTTCCTATGACTGTCTAATTGGGATGGATTGGTTGGACCAACACCATGCTATCCTAGATTGTCATAACAAGGCATTTACTTGCCTAGACGTGGAAGGGAACCTAAGGATAGTACAGGGAATTCCCAAAGAAATAACTATAAGAGAAATATTAGCAATGCAACTAAAGAAGTGTTATAGGAAAGGATGTCAATTAGTTGCAGCTCATATGGAAGAAACACCTAAGGATAAAGTGTCAAATATTGAAGATTATGCAATCCTAAAGGAGTTTGGGGATGTATTTGAAGAAATACCAGGACTACCTCCTAAAAGAGACATTGATTTCTCCATAAGTCCGATGCCTGGAGCAGCTCCAGTATCCAAGACTCCCTACAGAATGAGTACACCAGAACTGAAGGAGCTGCAAATGCAGCTTGAAGAGCTTCTAAAGAAGGGATATATACGCCCAAGTGTATCACCTTGGGGTGCCCCAGTTTTAATTGTGAAGAAGGATGGAACCTTGAGACTGTGCATGGACTTCAGACAATTGAACAAGGTAACCGTGAAGAATAAGTATCCTTTGCCAAGGATCGATGACCTCTTTGATCAGTTGAAGAATGCAAAAATATTCTCCAAGATTGATCTCAAGTCAGGTTATCATCAAGTAAGCATTAAAGAAAAAGACATCAGCAAGACTGCCTTCTAGACAAGGTATGGGCATTATGAATTCAAAGTGGTGCCATTTGGGTTATCAAATGCACCAGTTGTTTTTATGTGTTTAATGAATGGCATTTTCAAGGAATACCTGGATAAGTTTGTCATCGTCTTCTTGGATGACATTCTTATATATTCCAAGTCGGAGGAAAAGCATGAACAACACTTGAGGTTGGTACTACAAGTATTAAGGGAGCATCAGTTGTATGCCAAATTGAGAAAATGCTCATTTTATCAAAACCAAATTCATTATTTGAGGCATATCATATCTGAGGAAGGGATAGCAGTGGACCCTGAAAAGATTGAAGCCATAAAAGGGTGGTCAGCACCTAAGAATGTGACAAAAGTCAGATCATTCATGGGCCTTGCTGACTACTACAGAAGATTTATTGAAGGATTCTCAAAGATCGCACACCCGATCACTTCCTTGCAAAAGAAGGGAGTGAAGTTTCAGTGGATAGTGGAATGTGAAAAGAGTTTCCAGCACTTGAAGCATCTATTAACCAGTGCTCCATTACTAAGGATTGCAGATCCAAATGAAGACTTCATTGTATGTACAGACGCATGTAAAGAAGGACTTGGTGGAGTCCTCAGTCAGAATGGTTATGTTATATGTTATGAGTCAAGAAAGTTGAAGGAACATGAAAGACACTATGCTATTCATGATTTGGAGTTGGCAGCCATAGTGGAAAAGGTTCGAGTTGAGGACAAATCATAATGGTCTAAAATATTTATTTGAACAGCCAACTCTAAATGCCAGACAAAGCAGGTGGTTAGAGTTTCTCAGTGAGTATGACTTTGATATAAAGCATATCAAAGGGAATGAGAACAAGGTAGTTAATGCACTTAGCAAGAGAGTGCATGAGTTGCATGCTACAGCCATTAGCATGTACCAAACAGATTTGAAGGACAGAATCTTGGAGGTTGCAAAATTAGATTTACATTACATGGAAATGGTAACAAAATTACAGCACGGTATTTTGCAGCAGGAAGTTGAAGATTACAAGTTGGGAGAGGACGAAGTTCTCATGTACAAAGGCAGAATTTATGTGCCAAATTCCCAAGAATTGAAGAGTCTGATATTGAAAGAAATGCATAGTGTACCTTGTGTTGGGCACCGAGGGTATTAGAAAACTATTGTAGCTGTCAAGAGCCAATATTATTGGCCAGGCATGAAGAAAAAGGTTGCAGAGTTTATTGCCAAATGTTTGGAGTGTCAAAAGGTCAAGGCCAAACATAGACACCCAGCAAGGTTGTTGCAGCTATTACCTATCCCTAAGTGGAAATGGAAAGTTGTAACAATGGATTTCATCACCAAACTGCCCAGAACAAACAAGAAGCATGATTTTATCATGGTAGTGGTGGACAAGCTTACCAAAGTTGCCCATTTCATTCCAGTGAAGCTCATGAACAAGGAAACTAATGTTGTTGATATTTACATGAAGGAAATTGCTCGATTGCATGATATACCCAAGACAATTGTGTCTGACAGAGATCCAAAGTTTACATCAAAATTCTGGAAAGGATTATTTAAAGGATTTGGAACAAATTTGATTTTCAGCACAGCTTATCATCCAAAATCTGATGGACAAACAGAGAGGGTGAATCAAGTGATCGAGGATATGTTGAGGATGTATGTGATGGATAAACCATCAAAATGGGAAGACTACCTACACTTGGTAGAGTTTGCTTATAACAATGGGTACCAAGCATCTCTAAAGATGAGCCCATTTTAGGCACTTTATGGCAGAAAGTGCAACACACCAGTAAGCTCCTGGAGAGCCATGTGTCAATCGGGGCGCATGCAAATATATGTGGGGAAAATAGTTTGTTTCCCCATCTTCCCCCATTCACACATGCACTCAGCATTCACGCACTAAACCATTCTTCCGGTGGACGAAAGCATTCACGCACTCAGCCATTTCCTCCAAGAATCTACCTCTGCATCATTGACGCACCTCTAGAACCTGCACGCACTCTAAGCTACCCCATACATTTTTGTTACCAGCAGTAACTCGTACCGTCCTGATAGGGTAGCGCACTTGTACCTTGTTGTTATGGGCAGCGCCTAAACCAAACCCATTTTTTGTTGTTGTTGCCATCACCTGTCCCATACTCATTTTCTGTTGCGGCCTTCACCTGAGCCGGTTTCCGGTTGACTAGAGAACTGGATTGAAGAAGCAGGTTGTCCGGCCTGTGAGCAACTCTCTCCAGGTAAGAGAGTTTGTTGGGGAAGTGATTTTCATGAGGGAGCCCAACTACAGCTATAGTGCTTTGAGAATTCTTGTTCGGCATGTTGTTGAAGCCCTGGAAAGGAAGTGGGGCAGCCGAAGGACTGTTGAGCAGAGAAGGGGCACACTTCCTGGGGTGGGACAGGCATGTGGGGAATGAGAGGTTGTAGGCTGTTAGTGTGATTTGGCTCCTGGGACAAAATCCTTCCTGTTGACTGTGTAACTTCCTGTTGTCTCAACCTAGCCTAGGAATCCCTTTACCCAGGTGGAGTTTAATCCCATCTCAGGGGTGGCCCACTGCTGAGAGTGGTGAGCAGCGTGGTCTTAGGCTGGGAGGTTCGTGAAAGGTCTGCACGCAGTTGGTAGTCTTCTATAAAAAGATAAGTATTAATTATGTATTCAATTGCTTGTTGTGCATTTGTACATGTCTTTATAATTATGAGTATTGCATGTGTATGCTGTATGTATAGGCTTACTGTTATTTCTGCATGAATCTGTGCATTAACAGAATGTATCAGTCTATATTAAATTTGTATAAATATATACAGTAAAAATGAAGAATTGTTACGTGGCTTAGCCCAGCAGCTTAAAGCTGGGGATGCTATAATTTGGTATCAGAGCCTAGTAAGAGGGTGTTATGGAGTAGCATGGCTCGGCCTAGAAGGCTGGGGATGTTACAAATTGGTATCAAAGCCCAATAAGAGGGTGTTATGGAGTAGCATGGTCCAGCCTGGAAGGCTGGGATGTTACATCATGGAGCAAGACTTAATGCTACTTCAGGACCAGGCTGGTGGAATGGATATTGTTGTTGTTGATAAATGGACTGCACTGAAGAAAAGAGGGGCCCTCCGGAGCCATGCTTAAGTCGTTCAACTCTCGGTACTCCATGTCTAGGACCTATGGGCCTCGAGACGTGATCTCCTTAGTTATCCCTAGGGTAGGGGATAACACAGTCATGCTCATAGAGATGTCAATGACAAATGAGATGACATGGAACAAGAAGAATGACTTTAGGAACAGGGAAGCAGTCATGCTCATCGAGATGTCAATGACAAATGAGTGCGGGATGCAAAAGATGCCTTTACAGTATGGAACAATGATGGGAGAGCACAAACTTTCAAACAAACGGTAGGGCTTTTTCCTTTAAAACATGTTGCTTTCAGTGCAAATGGAGGAAGGAGAATCAATTTCAAAGCGTTTGTTAAAGTTGAAAGACATTAGGGATCGATTACTGGCCATAGGAAGAGAGGTAAATGAAGAGGATATGGTTGTAATTGCCTTAAAAGATTTGCCTCGATCATCTGAGAACTTGAGGAAACTCACATTACTTCTTAAACCACTACACAACTTTTGAGAAATTGTCTAGTCACAAGTGACAGAAGGAAAGATGGAAGAAGAAATTTAAAAGTAGCAGTGGTGGCTCTAAAAGCACTTTTGCAACAAAATACCAAGGCAAGCAAAAGCAAGAAGAAAGAACGAGCAATGGTGAAAGAGCATCTACAGGTACAAATTCAGGTAAAAGTAAATCCAATACTAAGAATTTGAAGAGATATTATTGTGGCAAAGTAGGGCATTTGAAGATTAAGTGTGGGAATAGAATGTTTGATTTGGAACATGGAAGACTTACCAAAAAGTAGGCAAGCATTGTAGAAAAGGAGGAAAAAGAAGAAAAAGAATTTGTAGCCCTTGTTGCAACTTGCTTCTCAAACAAAAAGTAAATCAAATGCATGGTATTTCAATTCTGGGGCTTCAAAACACATGAGTAACATATCTGATTGATTTGTTGAGTATGTGACGACAAGTCTAGTTTAGATTTAGTTATTCTGGGTCATGACAGAGTGCATTATGTGGAAGGAAGAGGCAATGTTTAGTTTGAATCAAGAAGTAGGGCATTGTTCAAGAATGTCCTTTATATTCCATGCTTGAAAAAAAATATTCTTTCTGTGACTAAAATAACTAGTCAAAGTTCACATTTGGATGTAATCTTCAAGGGAGGAGATAATTGTTTTATGGTGGTGTTAGCACCAAGGATTGCACCCTTCAGAAACCCCATGCCAACTTCAACATCAATGCTTACATCCATCAACTGGTAGCAGTGAGTATTGTTTGGAGATTTTTTGTGATATATCTATTATCAGTTCTAGACATATTTTCGTGGAGCAGGTTCACTGGTTCATCATGAGCTTCACTTGGAGTTTCCTTTTGGTTACAAGCATGTCATTTTGCAGTATTGTTATTTTTGGACAGATGCATGCATCCTTAGCATGTGACAGTTTGTACTTCATTTATGACTTTCAGGTGCATGAAAGATTGGCAGTTAGACTTTGAGTTGCAAGCGGAGATTCATATCTACTTGCATGCAACATGCATGTGATTTCACGATACTGCTATTTTTAGCAGGTGGGGCTACAGTGTTTGCATGTTGGATTTGATGGCATATTCTTGTTCTTTGGTTTCATACGAATCTAATGATCTTATTTTCAACAACATTCAGGGTGGTTTACATAGTTGCATATCAGTTTCTATCACATGCAATGCCATATTCACAATGTCATGCAGAGTGTCAAGATGATATCTTGATTGCATGAGAATTCCGATGCATGCATGGCTATTTTGAATATTTTCGGAGGTTCTAGGGGCTGCACAACAGGCCTGTCATATGACCTCTTGTTGGGCACGTTTACCAAAGTTTTCAGGACTGTCTTCTTGCTGTTTTTAGGACAGTAGTAACAAAACTGCCCCTTGATTTGTGATTTGATGCCCTTTTGAGGCTGCTCCTTGTATGGGTTAATCAAGTGGTTTAAGCTGCCATATATTAGGCTTTAGCACATGCATGTAACTCAAAAACATCAAATACCCTCCTAGATCTTTAACTACATACAGCTGCAAGTAAATGAACAAACCATGACAAATGCAACATATGTAGTTTTTGGTCAACATGACCCTGGAAAAACCCCCATGGGGAAAACCAGTAAGAGAGATAGATATATATTCGAGATCTCAAAGCAATAGTACAACAAGGAAATAAATACAAATGAACCTGGTACAATAGCAACCCAACTCGGGATGCTTTGAAGTTCCTTGTAGATGTGCATGCTAAATGAAGACTTGTGCCCCTCTTGGTAGCCAAATGCATAGAAGCTTGTGCCCTCAACTCTAGGTGCACCTCTTGCCACCACAAAAGGCTCCCAATCTGATAGAGCACCTCTTGCCTTCAACCTTGCGCTCCTCCTTGCTTTATGCGCACCCTCCACAAGCAAATGCGCCCCTCAATATTCAAGTGCACCCCTCCTTTTGCTTGTGCACCCATGTAAACTGTTAAATTTATAGCAGCTGCAAGAGCCATTCTCCTGGAGGATGGCAAGGACCCTAGCTAAAGTCTAAGGGCCCCCAGTGCACTCCTAGGGTATTTGGTCTGGGACCAAACAGTCAATGCCAAGGCAAAAGACCCTTCTTAGGGCCCCCAGTATATGACTGGGGTTCTTAGTCTGAGACTAAGCAGCTAAAGCCCCTAGATATGTCTAGGGCCCCTGGAAATGTCCAGGGTACCCATGCCTGAGGCATGGGTTGATCCATGGTATTGTACCATGGTGGAAAAGACCCTTATGAGGGCCCCCAGTATACGACTAGGGTT
>JASDQU010106100.1:45639-57439 GCA_032191745.1 Picea mariana
GTCACAACCGACATATGAAGATGCATAGTTTCTCGGAACAGAAATTAAGAGCACAGACAAAGATGGTCTGCAATAGAATTTGGAGGCAGGGACTCCCACCATTGAAAAATAACAACAACAGGAAAACTTACCCGTCAACGAGGGATGACAAGAGCTCAGCCCCAAAAACTGGAAACCGCAACAACAGGTCCAACAACTTGCAAAGTTGAAGAACGACAAACCAATGAACAACCACGAAGAGGTCGAACTACAACTGCGGGACCTCAACTTTGCAAAGTTGAATCAAACAAGAACAAGAATCATGGAACAAAGTAGCGAAGAAGCATCGACCACTGAAGCAGTGATGCCGACCATGAACGAAACTGTAATGCAATGCATCTGTACAATAAACATTTAAGACTGCTAGAGTTGTTAGGTAAACACTTAAGACTGTCAGGACTGTGGAAGAGCATGGCCATGTGAAAGTATCTAAGAAAAAATGCATCGTGGCAACCCTGTTCTCTCGAAGCGTGCAACAATAAAAGCAAAAATCACACATATTAATATGGTAAAGAATGTATTATAAATAAGATCACCGATGGTCGTGCACTGGTAATACGACCTCGCGCACTGGTAAAGACTAGGGTTCACTTGTGCACCGCCATGGCAGCTCAAGGAGGGGAGCCGCCGCCCCCTCCTTCCCCCTCCTCCTCCTTTCGAAAGCTGGTTGCAACTTGCAACAAGAAGCCGACCTCTGCAGCATCCCCGAGTTTTGTCAAGAAGTTAGACGCTATCCCAGAGATCGATNGTCGGGCGAGGATACTTCATTTTTGAATTTATCTCTCAGGAGGATAGAGATCCAATCTTCAGAAATGGGCCGTACTTCATGGGCGCCCAGGGTCTCTATTTAAACCGATGGACTCCGAGATTTGATCCTGCTTCAAAAGTCCCCAAGGATGTTCCAGTCTGGGTGAGACTCCCTAACCTACCGATTCACTGCTGGAACCCCACCTCGCTCCAGGCAATAGGGAATGGTCTAGGACGCTACATTGACCGAGCAGAGCCAAGAGACCAGTACTCCTGTGTGCGGATCTGTGTGGAGGTGGATCTGGAGGTAGGTCTACCTGAAGAAATAAAACTGAAAGTCGATGACTAGCACCACTTCCAAAAGCTGGATTACGAACAACTCCCGTTCAAGTGTAGAGGCTGTCACGAATACGGCCACTTCCAAAGAAATTGCCCAAAGAAATAGCCCACAGAGAAAGAAGGGGAAGAAGGCTGGCAACAGACACGGAAGGGGAAATCCAAACTGAAGGGACAAAGGAATGAACAGACAGTCCCACCGAATGCTAGATCTTCAGGGGCCAAAGAAACGGAGAATAGCTTGAGTATCCTGGCTAAAAAAGTGGGAGAAGGAGTTCCAGCTCCAAATAAAGACGCGCAAGAGGGAGCACAAGGAGACCAGAACTATGAAGAAAAAGGAAACCAACCAATAGAAGAAGAAGGGGTGCAAAATAACTCCCCCCACAGACTGGAAGGCAGTCAGAACACAGAGGATGGGGAGATCTCCATAGGAAGCGACTCAGACGAGGCACGAGAAGTTTGGGTCACCCCAAAGAAAACAAGAAGGGGCAGGAAAACAAAAAAAGCTGAGAGGGATGAGGAAACCTACAAAGATGTCCTCAATGGGTCACAACCCACCATCAAGCAACTAATGAGCGTTCGTCAAACAAGGAAGCAAGCCAAGGCCTCTCAAGGAGGTCATTCCTCACCCCAAGGTTTATAATGATCATCACCTCCTGGAACTGCAAAGGAATGGGAAGAAAAAGAAAGGAAGAAGCGCTCAAAGATATAATCAAAACCTCGAAACCAAACATCCTACTGCTCCAGGAGACCAAAATGATCCAACAGGGCGCACTTAAAACTTTATTGAACGTTTGGAAAGGAAGCTTTGGAGTAGCTGGAAACGCCAGAGGCGCCTCAAGAGGACTCTGCACTCTATGGAATGCCTCCAAAATAGATCTTCTCAGCTCTGACACATGCATGCACTGGATACACACCAAATTCCTTCATAAAGACTCGGGTCACCAGGTAAGCCTCTTCAACGTCTATGTTCCGCAACACTTGGGGGAAAAAAAACATTGTTGGGAGTCCCTACATGACTACCTCCAGCAGAATAATATCTACAATATCATTCTAGGTGGGGACCTAAATGTAACGTTAGCTCAGGAAGAAAAGAGAGGGGGCTCCATAGTACGAGATCCGGCTAGAGAATGGGTAGAGGACTTAGCCTCAGGCTGGGACCTTCTAGACATCAAACCGGCAAAAGGACTCTATACGTGGACCAATAGGAGAATCGGTCCTGGGCACATAGCAGCCAGGCTGGACAGATTTCTAGTTCAAAGTTCCCTCCTGCTGCTAGGACTCATGGCAAAAGCAAAAATTCTGCCTCACAGTGTTTCCGATCACAAGCCAATTCGACTAGAAATTAACAAAGACCAAGTCAGAGGGTCCATCCCTTTCAGATTCAGCCCAACTTGGATACAAGACAAGGACTTCATGGATCTAGTTTCTACAACTTGGGCCAACGCTGTACAAGGCTCCGCCTATTACGTGTGGGAGGAAAAAATTAGAAGACTAAAAAGAGCTCTAAAGCTATGGGCAAAGAACCAGCCAAGCCCAATAGTAGTGCGTATAGCATCCCAAGCCCATCTTGAGACCCACCATCTGGAAATGGAACAGCAGGAGGTCACACCAACAATCTTGCAGCAGGAGGACAGCCTTCAAAGGCAATGGCACAAAGCTTGCAGAGCGGAGGAAGGTTACTGGAGGCAAAAGTCGTGTAGTTTATGGCTGAAAGAGGGCGACAGGAACACATGCTACTTTCACAAACAAGCGGAAGCAAGGAAACAATACAAGGCAGTGACAGAAGTTCAAGTCCAGAATCAAACAATTGCAGATCCAGAGGGCATAAAACAAGCAGCTTACGAAGCTTTCGAGGCCCTCTATACAGAACCTAAAGGAACAAAAATGGATCAGCAAAGGTACCCTCTCACTGTTATCCCAAGGCTAATAAATGAGGACATCAACAGTCAGCTGACAAGGGAGGTATCACAACAAGAGATAAAGGAATCTCTTGACCAGATGCATCCGGACAAGGCCCCGGGACCGGATGGGTTCACTGCCAGATTCTATCAGCAGTGCTGGAATATAATAAAAAAGGATTTAACCAAAATGATCAAGAAATCGCAGCAGAGCAGCAAACTAGGAGGAAGCACCAATTCATCCTTCCTAGCACTCATTCCGAAAGAAAAAGGAGCACTTTCCTTCAACCGATTCAGACCAATCTCTCTATGCAACACAAGCTATAAGATCCTCACCAAAGTTATAGCCAACCGTCTCAAGGCATTCCTCCCCCTCATCATTCCTAAAAACCAAGGCGGCTTTGTCAAAGGAAGGCACATAGCTGACAACATCATCCTGGTCCAAGAGGCTATCCACTCCAATGTCCGAAGGAAAGAAAAAGGTATGGTTATTAAACTGGACCTCACTAATGCTTTTGATAGAGTCAGGCACACCTTTTTATTTGAAGTCACGAGGAAGTTTGGTTTTGACTCAAAATTTGTAAATTGGATAAAAGCCTGCATTGGATCACCATGGATAGCCCCGTTGGTGAATGGAAAGGTAACAAACTTCTTCAAAGCCTCCAGGGGGTTAAGACAAGGGTGCCCCCTCTCGCCCCTGCTCTACGCAATTCAAGCATCAGTCCTAAGCTACCAGCTGGAAAACTCCCAAATTCACAAAAATCTTCAGGGATTAAGGATAGTGCAAGGGGTGAAAGACATAAACCATGCACAATTCGCGGATGATACTTTGCTCTTGGGAGGAGCAAGCCCGATAATAGCAAAATTTTTTAAGGAAGAATTGGATGCTTATGCAATAGCCTTCGGAAGTGAAATCAACGAGGCCAAGAGTAACATCTACGGATGGAATATCACTCCAAATGAAATGCTGGGAATAACAAGAGTTCTGGGGATGGAAGGGCACACWAATTGGGAGGMCTTTAAATACYTGGGAATCCCTATMTTTAAAAACGCCCCTAGAACTTCTCACTGGAACCATCTTGTAGAAAAACTTAAGAATAAATTCTCCGCTTGGGGAGCGAATTGGCTAAACTTAGCAGGGAAGGCAGTCCTGATAAAGTCTGTGGTGTCTAGCATCCCTATCTATCAGAGCTCATTGTTGTTAGCCCCTGCCACAGTCATCCAAAGAATTGAAGCCTTCCAAAGACGCTTCCTGTGGGAGGGGGGCAGGCAAGCAAGAAGGATGCTGCACTTGATAATCTGGGGGAAAGCTTCGAAGCCCTTCCTGGAAGGGGGGCTCAATTTTAAAAATACCAGAGTTCAAAATTTGGCCTTGGGGGCAAAGCTGCTCTGGAAAATGGTCACTGGCAAACCCTCCTGGAGTAAAATTTCGGTTTGGAGGAAATACTTTCGGGGGCCACGAGACAGAAGCTTAGAGTTCCCATGCAAAGAAACGAAAAGATCCCCTATCTTTGCACTCTGCAAAAAGGCGCTTCCTCTATTCAGCCCTCACCTTACCTGGGTGCCCAAAAGTGGCAAAAAAATCAGAATCTGGACAGACTCAATAATGGGAGACCCTCCCTTAGAGCACCGACAGGATCTATTATGCCTCAAAAACTGGATGGACAGTCAAAATATCGTAACGCTTTCAGACATCTCAATCTGGGGGGAAGACAAACATCAGTCCTGGCAAGGGTGGGGCGTGCTAAACAGACCAGTTGACCTAGACTGTCACTGGAATGCCCTCAAGCGATGTCTCCAAGGGAAAGCCCCCCTAAAAAAGAAAGGCAGAGATGAAAGAGGATGGGGAAGGAATGCACGGACTTATACCACAGCAGAAGGTTATCAACTCTTCAACAATGTCCCCACTGCTATGCCCAATCCGACACTCTGGAAAGCAATCTGGCAGTCCAACTCTCTCCCAAAAATTGACCTCTTTATTTGGAACCTAGCTCACAAGAGCATCCCAACAGGGGAGAAATTAAGAAGGCGTGGATGGGAAGGACCTTTCAGGTGTCCCTTTTGCCTACATGAGGAAGAGACTACAAACCATCTCCTTTTAAACTGCGATTTTTCAAAAGAAGTTTGGATGATGGCAACAGGCCCCCATTCTGCGCTCAATCTTCCTCCGGATACAATAAGCCTCCTTCTCTATTGGAGCTCCTTCTACCCTTTCTCTGTCAAGGGGAGAACCCAAGCCTTCCTGCTGTGGGGAATGCTTCCAAAGTTTATCCTGTGGAACCTGTGGCTAGAAAGGAACCACAAAATTTTCAGAGAAAGCCAAAGAAGTGCATCCATAGTCGCCACCAAAGCACAAGCTCTCTTGGGTGAATCTGCTCCTTACCTTTGCATCGTAATCAACGACCATAAGATGGATGAAGCAGAGGAGCGTTGGCTGAGCCAGTTCAAGATACAAGGTCTCGAGGCCCGAAAAGTAAGTGGTCCAAGCAAAGAAGATTGGGAGATTAGGCAGAGTGAGAAGGAATTTTTCAGTTGGAAACGTGCAATAAACACTCCGATTCTCTTCTTTGATGGGGCCTCAAAAGGGAATCCAGGCCAGGCTGGGGGTGGGGGAATAATTGAAAATCTCACAGATGCTACAACAATACGTTTCGCTATGGGCCTAGGAATAGAGTCAAATAACAGAGCTGAGGCCCTGGCTCTTTGGCAAGGGCTGCACCAGGCAAACAAACTCAGACTCCAAAAATTGACAATTATAGGTGACTCCAGAATAATTATACAGGCTATAATTAATCACTCCAAGACCCAAAGCATCACTCTAAATAACCTTCTGGATAAAATTTGCCTTCTTCTAAGGAAGTTTAAAGATTATACATTTTATCATGTGCTAAGGGGTCTCAATGGGGAGGCTGACAAAGAAGCCAATAGAGGCGCGCTGCTAGAGGCAGGGGTTCTGACAGTGAATGAAGCGATAGAAACCGTGGAGCTTCCTTGAATTTAGACCCGTGCCCTCTCACTAATTTTTCAACCAAAGTTAAATGCCGAAACTCCAGTTTCAGCACTGTTTCAGCAAAAGTCTTAGCACTGTTTCAGCATATACTCAGCACTGCTTCAACATTTACTCAGCACTGTTTCAGCATATGCTCAGCACTGTTTCAGCAAATACTCAGCACTGTTTCAGCATATGCCCAACACTGTTTCAGCATATACTCAACACTGTTTCAGCATCTACTTTGCACTGTTTCAGCATATACTCAACACTGTTTCAGCATATGCCCAGCACTATTTCAGCATATACTCAGCACCGTTTCAGCATCTACTCAACACTGTTTCAACCAAAGTTAAATGCCGAAACTCCAGTTTCAGCACTGTTTCAGCAAAAGTCTCAGCACTGTTTCAGCATATACTCAACACTACTTCAACATTTACTCAACGCTGTTTCAACATATGCTCAGCACTGTTTCAGCATATACTCAGCACTGTTTCAGCATATGCCCAACACTGTTTCAACATATACTCAACACTGTTTCAACATCTACTCATCACTGTTTCAACATCTACTCAACACTGTTTCAGCATATGCTCAGCACTGTTTCAGCGTATGCCCAGCACTGTTTCAACATATACTCAGCACTACTTCAGGTTGAAAGAGATGGATAAGGCTTTGGGAAATCTGAAGCAGCTGCTATAGCATCAACTGGATTTCTTGGAGAACTTGGACACGGAAGCTGGGCGCAGAATGAAGCAACTGGAGGCAGATATTATCACCACCAAAATTGGATTCTCGGAGGAATTGGACAAGCTACATAAGGAGCTAAAAAATCCCCAGCAGGAGTTTGAAGAAAGAATGGATCAACTGGAAGCCAAGATGGCTCAGCTGAATAGTGACTGGACTCAAGACCCCAAGAATTAATCCTTCTATGTGAGTAGTCTGACAGCAGGTTCGGACCACCAATCTGGTATTTGTATTGTAGCCATTGCTGTAAATAAGCTAGAATCTTAAGAAGGCGTATAGCTATAGAAGTAGAATGGCTTTAGAAAGCAGGCCCGAAGACATTCATGGCCATTTTGTAATCGAATATGTGGCCAGTCCACCTTCTTAATACAATCCATAACCGTTTTCGTAAAAAAAAAAGAATGTATTATAAATAGCAGAAAATGCTAAAGAAAACATTCGAACTAATGCTAGCATTAATCCATCTTCGAACAATGCATAATAAAATATATGATTCAAAAAGACCATATACGATCAAATACTTTGGATATGCCAAAATATATAGCATTGGGAATAGCGAAGCCGACAATAAGACCTCCAATCCGTTGTCCAATCAGATCTTGACAAACATGGTACTTTCTATTATATAAAAAATGATGTTTTCACTTCCCTTGTTCCAACAATAGATAATATGGAAATATTTGTGGTCAATGCATAGTCTAATATGAGGTTAATGATTTATCAATTGCTATAGTCCCTCTATGCCTATGGTAGGGACTAATAAGTATTATCAATGTCACAAGTATAGATTGAATTCTTCAAAACCTTTTTAAAATAAATCAATTTTATATGTCATTATGATACTTGAATACATGCACATAATATACTATAAATCCTAGTTGTAAATTCTAAATGTTGTGGGGTCTTTGTCTACTTTCTTATATCTATATATATATATATATATATATATATTTTTATTTTATTTTTATTTTTTAATTTTTTTAAAAGCAAATTTTATATTTTTCTTTTTTCTCTCCTAAAAAGTTTTAGTGTTTTTTTTCTTTTATTCCCTCCCAAAGGGTTTTAATGTTGAGTGAATCTAAATTATAATATAAAATTTCACTTCAATTTTAATACCATCTATCTCACCACACAAAATTTAACATAATTTTTTTTTTTTAAATAACAAGAATAATTATTAATCTCTTTCTACTTTGAAATTCTCATTGGCTTTATCTTCACAATCCAATGTATGCAAATTAGCCTTATCTACTATGTACAATGTGTCTAAGTTAAACCAAAATAGTTGAAATTTAATCAATTGTGTTTCTTTATGGCATCTGTGAACTGTCTTCCACCCCAAGTTTGGTTGTATGATTTCTTTCCTCCCCTTCCACTCTAGATTATGAATGCAACAAGCTCAGCATATGTGCGTTTGATTTTTACAACTAAATTGGTTCATGAATCCCATCTTTGTGTTGTGTGTTACCATGGAATTCTTCCAGTCCTTGATCATCAGTGACTGTAAAACAATTAAAACGTTGCATATTGCATTGATAATATATGTCTTCACATTCATTTGCCTATGTAGCCATTGCATCCTATCCCCTATAGAACGCTCCTAGTCCAAAGTGTGTTGAATACTTGGACGGAGACAAGAGCAAATTCCAGTGGGGAGATAGAAGACGATAGTGGGGAGATAGAAGACGATAGCTCATTTAAATATAATAAACTCCTAGTTAAAGTACCTGCATCTCCTACAACTAAATGATCACAATCTAGGGATTGTTGATTGTTGATCAGACATAAATCAGGTAGAGCTTTTCATTTCTGCAATTGCAAAAGGAATATGTTCCCAATCATCATCATGTAATGGAATCATTCAATTCATATTTAAAACTTTTTAACAATTGATAAAAAAAAATTACAATTGGATTACCATGTAAAAAAGTCAATGAAAAAGCCATCCTTGAATCAAAGGTATGAGATTATAAGCCCCTAGATAAACCTACTATCCCACGTGTTAGATATGGGAGAGCACAACTCCTAAAAAAACCTTATAGAGATAATGCTACAACAATTAGCTAAGCAACATGCTAGCCTATATGATAATACTAGTCTTCCATTGATAATACTAGCCTTTTGTTGATGGTTCGGTTTGTAAGATACATGTTGTTGAAATTTACATAGTGAACCCCATGTTTATGCATGCGAGGAGAGAGAAATGCAAAATGGGGCCTCTCATCATAGTTAACAACATCGCTGACAATAAATTTATTAATGTTGATTTTGATATTCAATTTAAATGCAATCATAACTATCAATGCATATTCGTTATGGTCATAGGTGTTTTGGTAATGGGAATTTAACTTTCTTTATGTTGATTTTGATATTTAATTTAAATGCAATCACAATTATCAATGCATATTCATTATGGTCATAGGTGTTTTGGCAATGGGAATGCAAATAATGTTGAAAAAACTTCATAAATTTGTTGCCTTTCTCAGGGTCACTACTCATATGTGCCAGATAGGGGTCTTCTTCTTTTAAACTGGAAGTGAAACCTATGCTTGGAAAAATAACATAACGAATCAAAACTATAAGGAAAATAGCATGAGTTCATCCCAAATGAAGTGACTAACCAAGCTTGTATATTTAGAATATAGTATGCCACATAACATATCGCTTTGGCCTGCAAATGAGTATGCTTGCACAACGAAAATATACCTTAGATGTGAACAAACCTCCCACTTCTTGACCATTGTCGCATGTCTGGCATATCTGACAATTCTAGAGCTTGTAGTGAAGCCCCTAAGCCCAGACCCTATAGATCGATATCGAAAGGTTGTAGCAAAAGAGAAAATAGCAAAGGCAAAGGGAGCAGTTCAAGATCAAGTTATACATATTATAGCCCATTCCAGTAGAGTTCAAGGCCTATGAGGCAAAGGAAACAACATAAATCAATCAACATATAGTAGCGTGCACTCTATCTACCCAAGTAGTAAAGATAAAGGGCCCACATGTAGAGAAAATAAAATAAAATACAATGCATTATTAGGAATGAGTACTAAGGAGTTCATTGTAACAAGGATTTATATAAAAAAATAACGAAGATTTGAACCCACCTAGTTGTTTTGCATGTGATCCAAGTGGATGTTGCTCCATGGTAACCCATGGCACGACTAGAGAGTTTGATTCCCAAACTGGTTTAATCGGGTCCTATCAAACGTCTGCAAAATAGTTATGAGAAGAAACCAAGCAAGGGCTTGTTTCAGATTGGGGTTTATATATTTTCACATACATTTCTCTTCACATGCCTATGATGTTGCTCCTTTGAGCTCTTTTAAGAATAAAAGCACCATCGCCAAACAAGCAAGCAGCGCATCTAGTGGCTTGTATCACTCAAGAGAAATCCCCTCTGATCAACCACTCATACTGATTGCTTATGGCCCCAAATAGAACATTCACTCCATCTGCTCCAAGGAGTAAAGATGAAGGGCCCAAGTGTATCTTGTATAAAGAAAAGAAGATAAAATGTAGTGCATTATCATGAACGACCAATAAGGATTTCATTGTAAATAATAACGAGGATTCATATATATTTTTGTCAATAATAACTAGGCTTTGAACCCACCTAGCAGTTGTGCACATGAGCCAAGTGGATGTTGCTCCATGACAACCCATGGCATGACTGGAGAGTTTGATTCCCAGCCAACGTTTTATAGGTAAACTCATATTTGATGAAACCCTCATTTTTAAACTCCAACCTAGCTCAACAAGCATGTTTTCAATGATTGAATGTTGACATAATGGACATTGTTGGTAAATTATTTCCCTAATAGTCGTTTTCTGCTTTAAGAATGTATAATTTCTTCGTGAAATTTACTCTACTACCAATTGTCATGATTTCTCATGCAAAATTGGATAATTTTGACATAGTTATTCATTCTCTGTTATCAAATGGATAATTCTACAGTAAACTTGAGTTTATTAAGAATTTCACGAGTTCTTTATGTACATATACCTCCCTGTACCTTTGACCTCCTCTCTTGGGTCATTTTTTCAACTTTAATTAAAAAAAAAAATGGTTAAATGAAATACTTTTCCATAAATATTTGTTTCTACTGTTATACTGGGTCGGTTTACAAGGAATTTGACTATGTTAGGTAAATTTACGGTTCTATAGGTAAATTGAACCATTTTGATATAAATATTCATTTTCTACAATCCAAATGGATCATTTTGTAATAAAATTTACTCTGTTGTGAAATTTCATAGCTTCTTTAGCTAACTTTGATTGTGTTAACATAAATATTCATTTTCTATTGTCACAATACATCATTTTGCAAGCATTTCAAGGCAATTGTAGTGGTGCTTAAATATATCTATCAGTCCTCCTTGAAAATCTACTTGACCCACCTACCCCCAACTAAGTCAATGAAATGGGTGAACACATAGTTCCCTCCTCTTACTAAGTCCATTCCATACTCTGAATCCAAACCTTGTTTATCACCCTCCAATAGCTTCTTATTTATCAAGCAAACATCCCGAACCAAGGTATTTTCATGCATATTGTTAGGATTTCATGCATATTGCTATTGCTCTGGATGGGGGCAATCATTCTTCCGATTCTAATATCTATATTTATATGCAATGGTTCACACATGATTTGGCGAAACAAACTCTCCCTCCCTGCCTCTCTAACTTGCTCTTATCAGTAGGTAGGGATATACACTTGTCATAAACACTTATGTATGTTCTCTCTTTAGCAGTGGGTGGGTACATGTGTGGGTTTCAACTTCCTTTGTTAGAACAATTAATCTGACAAAGATTCCCCAGACACATATTTGGAGAAAAAACAAAAAAATTTGGAAATGTAATTTGAATAACATTAATTTGTATCTCAACCAAATTGAAGGTTGAAAGCATAAAAAACATTTACATGTAATTTGAAGAAGTCATGGTCATCCTCTAACAATTGTGATTTTCCATTCGTATAATAAATCCACTCTCCATGCACCTTCGTTATCCTTTAGCATGCATATGGTAAACATTTTCTATG
>JASDQU010106100.1:112345-130437 GCA_032191745.1 Picea mariana
GTTCTAGATTATGAGATCAAGCTCCTAGGAAGGTCTACAGTGCTCAGATACATCAGATCTATCCACTGGTTCAAAAGGTATGTCTTATTTCTATGAATAGTTGGATTTTGATGTATGCATATGAAATGGTTATGGAGATTTGAGGATTCTCCCTAGAGAGACTAGTGGCTGCATGGGATCTTCTACATAAGTCAAATCTATAGAAATACAGTGCTGGTATATTTATCATTGATACTCCTTATTGAGGCACATCTTGTATTTCTTGGAATATGGCTAAGGGTTTTTGTGGTACATGGTTGAGAGCTTGTATTTGTGAAGTGGTTGATTTATTGAGAGGTTTAACATCAGAAAGGGTTTGATGACTAGATCATGTGAGGGTTATTATACTTGTTCATGATTACACACATCTATATGGCACATGACTAGAGAGAGATATATATGATTTGGGTAAAGGTTATGTATGAGGATCCATGCACAGGGTACAATTATAGTCTGGATGCAGTGACAGGTTACAAATCTATGTGAAAGAAGTTACATAGGGTCAGAAGTTTTCAAAAGAAAGAAAACCCTAGTTTTCAAAAGGCATACGCATGTTGCATAACAGTTTGGTCGCGTACATATGCGGGCTGCATAACAGATAGGGCGAGTACATACGCGTGCTGCAACACTACATGTCGCGTACCTATTGTATTTTGTTGATACATGTTCAATTCAGGTACATATTGATTACAAGGTAGTTGTACAGGTTGGATGCAGGTCAGTGGTACAGATTGATACAATTGTACAGTGGTATATCTCACAGTGATAGTGTGACAGTGGTTCCATCATTCTACTTCTACTTTAGGGTGGTTGGAGGGTAAGGACAGGTGGTTGTAGTCACCTTCTGGTTGTAGCTGGAGAAAATAGGGGGTTGTAGCCTCCTTCTGGTTGTAGCCAGAGAATTGGGGAGTTGGAGCTTCCCTCAGGTTGTAGCCTGAGAAACTAGGGGGTTGGAGCCTCCTTCCAGTTGTAGCTAGAAAACAAAGGAAGTTGGGGCTTCTAATGAACATAATTCTTCAATACATATAAGAAAAAACATTTTGTGGTTTTCTCCTACATTGGGTTTCCACGTAAAACACTGGTGTACTATGTATGTGTATGATTGTTCATTTGTTCATTGCTTATTTATTCTGCAGTTATTGGATGATAATACTACATTGATATAACACCTGGATTATATGGCTAAAAAGGATTAGATTAATCTATTACTGATTCAGCCCCCCTCTCAGTAATCCAACAAAACAATATTCGAAAACTTGGATGACAGAGGAGGCCATTGAAGTTTAATGCAAATAACAGTGAGTATAAAGAATCGATGCATTTCAAATCTCGACTGGACAACTATGAAAGCATATTTTGCAGATGAAAACAAAGTTGATTTCTAATACGCTATGAAAAGATGACGAAAAATGAAAGAGTTACCATCCCTTAAAAGAACGCCTTTGGCATAAAAATAATTGATATGGATCATCTTTTGTCGAGTTTAAAGATAATTTATAGTATACTTGATCAACATGAAGGATTAAGCAAGTATATAGTCATAGTGGGAAAGAGTGATACAATGTTCATGTGGTGGAAGAATAATGATGAGATAATTGTACTAACATGGTTCACGTGTAGCGTAATTTCAACGTTATTGTATGTAGCACTATCAAATAAGGGCAAGTCTATGAAAATGACATATGGATGACAAGTAGAAAACACCTTGCTTAAGTTATACTATAAACTATCTTTATCCTTGCCATTCATCTTTAATAGGTGTATACACTAGTATGGTCCAATGACATGATGTAATTTTTAGCATATGCAAATGTTATAAGTTTTAGTTCATTTTATGCTAAGAAGATGATCTTTGGGCCTTATGTGATCTATTTTCTAATGGGTAAGTCAAAATATCTCATTGTATCTACACCATTGTTACCATTAAAACAAAAACAACGTGTCTGATGAATATCATGAGTAATATTTCTTTTCTATGAAACATTTAACATGATAAGAAATGGACAATCAATATTGTACACATTCATCATGCGGTTCACAAATATTTGTTAGGAGAACCCTCATGGGGGAGAAACTTCATTTATTATCAATCTTACAAAAATGTCAAACAATGAATATTACATTTGCAATCTTTCTCAACCTCTAGGATTATGCATCTATAGGGATGATTTTATAATACCTAATATTTAGAGTAACAAAGTAGAGGGTTGTGGTGAAGCGAAGGTTCCAAACAAAGGACCGAAGTGGTCTATATTGACAATATTGTTTGTATCGAGAAATAAAGGTCCCACCCAAGGACCGAAGCTTACTCTAGAAGGAAGGATAATTAGCATGTTGTGGGTTGTGTTGGACTACAAGTGGACAGTAAAGAGACACCCCTTTCTTATGGATTTGTAGCCCCATATTGGGGGTGATTTGTTGCTGATATTTAGAGCAATAAATATATGATTAGGTGGGACGTTTGTCCTCTGCAACGGGTTGCACATTTGGTTTAAAATATAAGTGTTTATCTCTATTACATTGTTTATTTTTCTGGGTTTTATCTTTTATGCATATACTCTGTTCTTGGGTAAATTACTTGTTGTTGTGTATTGTATAAATCATTGCATTCATAATGTTTTTAAATGCACATAAATCATCAATATCTTGCATTAGATCATGGGATTTATTTGTTGTGCATAAACTCTGAGTTAGAAGCATTTATATGTTGTTGTGTGAATGTTTTTTTTTGTAAGCTAGTTAATTATATTACCTTCAAAAACCTGATGTCCATACATAAATCATATGACCTGGTGTGTGGGCTTCCAAAATAGGAAACCAACACGAACACCAGGTCTTGGGTGTCGTCAAATGTCCAAGTCTACTAATTTTTTTACAAAGTATGCCTAGATTCAAAAGGATCCTGAAAATTGTAGGAACTACGAGAGAAAGATAAGGAAAACCATAGTTGAGAAGATGAATCATACTCCAGGCTGCCCATTGATGCCATCCCTGCAAAGGGGAGATGACCATGCTAGAGCAAAGGCATAAGGTTGACGACACTCTGGACAACACTGACCAACTGGCTATCCTAAGAGCGAGTCATAAAGTGCCTCTAGTCTTTGATCCATAAGCTCCCGATGGAAATTTTGCTCTGCAATGTCCCTTCAGATGTCAAATATTAGCTGAAGCTACTCATTAGAAAACCTGCGGGGATGGTCCACTTTCGCACACCTTTAGACATCTTCTACTTGGGCTTGAAACAAGCTACATGTCTGGGTTAGATGAGCGAGAAGAATGAGATCCTCTGGTATAATTATGCTGATTGGAGGCAAGTAGGGGCAACCACATTATCCAGATTTTGAGCGGGAAGTATCTCTTCTTCCACTATCACGTAATCCAAAACATCTTCTTCATGATGACTGACCACTTAATCATTTGTCTTGACTGAGGGGGAACAGGTACCATAGACACTAGGAGAAGGGGAGGGAAACCAATGACGATGAGAGAGGCTATAAAAAGAACCCGAGCTTCTTTTGGGACTCCCTCTTTCTCGAGGCATGATGTAGGGGGGGAACTAGAGAATCCTAAGATATAACCAGAAGAAACCAAGGCTCGAGAGGAGGCAGAAGGTTATGAAATAAATCTCAATGTTGTTTCCAGAAACGAATGAGAAAAACACCTGAGTCTTCATTAAAAAACTAGAGGAGGCTTTCACATGGGTAAGAGCCACAAGGATCTCCCTTAATACAACATAAAGAACTTTCAAATCTCCAGTACTAAAATTTGCAGAGTGCACTAGCAAAGATATCCAAGCAATTAAGTTTGGCATGAGTTGACATTCGCAGAGGAATGAGCTAGTATAAATGTGCTGCATTAGAGATGGAGCAAAAGGATGGGAGGCTGCATTGGAAGACAAATGTTTTACTGTCATGATGCACTAGGTGGAACCCCATTTTAGGGTTGTGGTGTGAATATAAATTTCGCTACATTTATGCATTAAAAATGTTGTTGGTTACATGGGCATTTTAAGAATGCATACTTTTTATCAAAAGAATCTTGAATTGTTGGGTTTAGTAGTGGGGAACACTATAAAGTGGTATTAGAGCTTCTGGTTCAACACTAGACTTGTATGGGCCAAAGAGCAGTTCCAATTGGGTAAATTAGTTCCAATTGGGTAAATTCACTATTGTAAAGTTTCATCTATGACACATTTTGGGAAATTTGTGAAATTAGAGTGAAATCCCCAGATTTCCAAGAAAAATTACTTCGAAATTGCTCTCAGAACCATCGAAGAAATGATCAAGGGCATCAATCTACAAGTTGCAGAGCTAAAATTTGGTTGGGAAGGTTAGTTTTTTTGTTTTAATGGTGACTGAAGAAGTTGGAGAATCAATGACATATATCATTTAGACATTAAGAATTAACGACTGAGATTCAATTGTTGGTTTGGAGAAGTTTGACGAAGTTTGAAGAGTTTAATAAAATGATGGTTGGGATCACTTTGATCTTGAAAATCAACGGTCCAGATCCAACGTCAGTTTGGGTAGAAACTTCTAAGTTTCGAAGTTTGGCAAAATCAATGAAGTTTTTCGTTTGCCGAAAGAAATTGTTGATCGTCGATGATCAAGGTTCGACAAAATTAGTGAAGTTTTTCATTCGCCAAAAGAAATCATTGATCATCAATCATCAATTGTCGATGATTGGGCTTCGGTAAAATCAATGAAGTGTTTCGTTCTTCAAAAGAAATCATCGTGGTTGGGGTTGGGTGAAAACTTATGGAATAATATTTTGTAAATCGTTGATCATCGATGTAGGATAGATCACTGATCACTAATGAAGGGAAAATAGGAGGATGATGTGTCATGCCATGTCAACATCCATGTGTCATGCCATGCTAGCCAATTTTCCATGTCAACATCCACATGTCATGCCATAAAATCTAAGGAATTCATTGATTGCCGATGAAGTGTAGGGAATCAACGACCCAGGTTGTATTCGGTTGGGCGATCAACGATCGAGATTCATATGCAAATTTGGTGAGGTATGGTCAATTGACGGTCAAGATCATTTGATTTCGAGATCAATGACCTAGATTCATCCTAAAATTTGATAAAAAATTCTAAGGTTTTGGGGTTCGACGAAATTCGTGGACAAAAATTGGTTTCCAGGAAAAATCGTCAATCATTGATGTGAACTAAATTGTCAATCGTCGATGATAAGGGTTCAGAGAAATTCAAGGACAAATTGTTTTTTTGAAGAAATCACTAATCATTGATGTGAAGCAAAACGTTGATCATTAATGATCATGGTTTGGTGAAATTCGTGAACAAATTCGGGTTGTCAAGGAAAATCGTTGATCAATAATGCAAAGGAAAATAATCTGATTATCGATGAAGGAAAGGAGGATGATGACATGGACGAATCAAGGGATGAAACATGGACATCTTCAACCACGTGCCATGCCATGTCATCTAGGTTTCCACGTCAATAAAAATAAACTTTCAACAAAAAAAAAATCTAGAGCCAAAAACTTGTTTTGGCCTTAACAAGAGCGTTTCAACTTAGAATCAAATGAAATTTTAGGTGTGTGTTCGTAATGACGAGGGATACAAGAGTGTCAGTGAGGGCCATTGTCTAATTATGCTTAAAGTTTTTGAAAAGCATGAATTAGTGACTTTTGAAGAATTGGGTTGTGCTCAGTAACTAGAGCCCAAATGATGGTGAAAATTTATAGGGATCTCAAAAATAAGGCATGGAGATACCCATTTGGGATATTGGAAAAATTCAAGAGGAGTTAGTGTGGGGATACTCAAACAACTCAAAATACACTATTCATGGGTGTGTTTCAAGGATTTTCGAAAACTTCAGAAAAGGAAAAGGGACCTAAGATCTCCAAACCAAAAAAATTTCTTTAGTTAAAATTGTTCTACATATCAATCTGAGGAACTTTGTCTTGAGGCAGTTTTTCCTAGTTTCGCTATGTTTGGGAGATAACTAGTTTTGACTAAAATTTCCAACTCTGGAGAAAGTGCAAAAACACAAAGTTGTCCATCCAGATTTACAGAGAATTTGACTAGAGCATCGGATTCTGAATCTAAAAGTTGTTGTGTTAACAATCATAAATTCTATCTATGCTCGGTATAATTTTTTTTTTGATTCCTAACCGATTTTATTCTACAAGTGGCAGAAAACAGTCTCTTAGAAAAATGGCAACAGTGAAAATAGAGCACAAATGAGTAGAAAATGCAAAACCTAGAAAGTTATAACTTCTCCCTCAGAACTTAGGATGAGGCATGAGTATAGCCATTGGAAAGTTGATTCAAAGGAGGTGTACAAATAATCAGAATCGTATTTAAATGCATCCATACTCCTCATAAATTTACTTGAAAGGATGACCTGTAATCTAATTAATGACAATTCTATGATATGCATAATTCTAACAACAATTGTTTCATGCACATTCTTGCAGAATTAGAGGTATACGAAAAACAAATTTGGTTCCCACATGAGGACTAGAGATATGGNTCATGCACATTCTTGCAGAATTAGAGGTATACAATTTTTTTTTTGGTTCCCATATGAGGACTAGAGATATGGATGATGCACAAACTTTTTATAGCCACGAGGATGAGATCATAGGTCTACATGTCAGCATGGGAAATGCAGATACCTAGTCCAATGGACATAGAGGCATAGTGGAACCAATGGAGTTGGTTGAGACTATGATAAGCTTGAAAAAGGAAGTGAAGAGATATAGGAAAGACAATGAAATGATGATAAGAGCTCAAGAGGAGATGCTATAGAGCCTGAATATGTTGCAAATACAAGTCAATAAATATTTTGGCACAAAACAAGCAGCCAATGCAAGCCAAGTAGAAGCATCCAGATCTCATGATAGGAGGGATTACCATGAGGTATATAGGAGAATAAGGAGTGTCAATAGACATCATCATTCACAAGGGCACTCGACTAGGAGAGCACATGGCATTCAAGGTTAGAGAGCATCCCAAGTGTCTCCCCTGTCTGAAGACAGAGGATGAGGTCTGAAGTAGATGGTTTGCAACAAGATCTTAGGAAGATTAATCCTCCTACTTTTGATGGTGATTATAAGAAAGATGAAGATGAAAAAGAATGGTTGTTGGGAATGAGGAAATATTTCCAATTGCATAATTATTCATCAAATGTAGAAGGAAAAATAACAACCTACCATCTTCAAGGAAACACATCAATGTGGTGGGATCAACTCGAGCAAGCTAAGCACATTGATGAGAAGAGGATCTCATGGGGGGAGTTCAAAAAGTATTTTAGCAGAGATACTTGTCAGAGAATTATTATGACAAAAAGATGAAAGAGTTCTTTGAACTCAAGCTTGGAAGCATGACAATGGATGAGTATGAAAGGAGGTTCCTTGAATTGTTGAGGTATGTTGGCTTCATAAAGGATGAGGAGGTTAAAATACATATATTTTTGAATGGGATACCTTCTTTATCCAATGATAAAATCCAATTTGATGAGCCTATAACCTTGGAAGAAGCCATAAGAAAAGATAAATATATGTATGAGCAGAGTAAGGCAAGTCCATCTTTTCAAAGAGCTTGGGATGCCAAAAACAAAGTCAAGATGGATTAGAGGAAGAAAGGATTCAAGCCACCTTTCTTAAAGAATAATTCATAGTCATATAGGCAAGGGAAACAAGTACAAAATGAGGCCAATATGATAGATTCCTTAGGAAAAAGGCCAAGACAACAACCCTTAAAGTGTTGGGGATGTGAAGGAGACCACATGTACAAGAATTATCCTCATAAGGGAGATAGGATGAGGACTATGCACAACAATGAGGAAGTTGATACAATGGATGATGTGGGCATAAGCATACCAAGGATTTATGTAGCCTTGGGAAATATACAAGCAGACTATCAATGCCACATGATTGAGGTGAAGGGTAAGATTAATAATCATCCCATAGCTATTTTGATTGATTATAGAGCTAGTCATGGCTATATACATCCTAATATGGTTGACAAATTTAAATTGAAGATAAATTGAAGAGATGTAAGCATGAAAAGTCTTGGTTGGTTTAGCTAGCCACTAGAACCAAGATGAAAATTAATGAACTTGTCAAGGATTGCCTAGTGAAAATTAATGGAGTCAGAACTAAAGCATATTTGAACACCATACCACTTGGGTCATATGAGTGCTTGATTGGTATGAAAATTCATAGATCCTAATAAGGTTGGCATATTTAAATTGAAGAGATGTAAGCATGAAAAGTCTTGGTTGGTTTAGCTAGCCACTAGAACCAAGATGAAAATTAATGAACTTGTCAAGGATTTCCCAGTGAAAATGAATGGAGTTAGCACTAAGGCATATTTGAACATCATACCACTTGGGTCATATGAATTCTTGATTGGTATGGATTGGTTGGTAAAGCACCATGTTGTCCTAGATTGTTACAACAAGGCTTTCACATGCCTTGATGAAGAAGGAAATTCAAGGACGATGCAGGGTATTTCAAGACCTATATCCGTCAAAGATATTTCAACATTGCAACTGAAAATAAGTTTTAGAAAAGGATGTCAGATATATACAGTCCATATGGAAGATCCAAGAAAACATAAGGAGCCAAGGATTAAAGACAATCCAATTTTGAAAGAATATGAATATGTATCTGGGGAGTTTCCAGGATTGCCATCAAAGAGAGATATTGACTTCTCTATCGACTTAATGCCTGGAGCTGGCCTAGTGTCCAAAAATATCTACATAATGAGCACATTTGATCTAAAAGAGTTGCAGATGCAACTAGAAGAATTGTTGAAGAAGGGGTACATACATCCAAGTGTCTCGCCTTGGGATTCTCCAATGCTTTTTGTGAATAAAAATGATGGAAATTTGAGGTTGTGTATTGAATTCATACAAGTTAATAAGGTTATTGTAAAGAATAAGTACCCTCTACTGCAGACTGATGATATTTTTGATAAATTGAAAGGGGAAAAGATATTTTCCAAGATTGACTTGAGATCAAGTTATCATCAAGTAAGAATAATAGAAGAAGACACCAACAAGACAACATTCAAGACAAGGTATGACCATTATGAGTTTTGGGTGGTGCCATTTAGCTTGACAAATGCACTAGCTATTTTATGTGTCTAATGAATGGAGTGTTTAAAGATTACTTGGACAAGTTTCATTCTCTTCTTGGATGATATTCTTATCTACTCCAAGATAGAGGAGAAACATGAGCAATTTGAGGATGGTGTTACAAGTGTTGCGAGAGCACCAATTGTATGCCAAGTTGAGAAAATGCACTTTTTATCAAGGCAAATCCATTATTTGGGACACATTGTCTCAATGAAAGGCATAGTGCTGGACCCTGAGAAGATTGAAGCATTCAAAAATTGGCCAATGACAAAGAATGTTTTAGAAGTGAGATCCTTTATAGGGTTAACTGGATATTATAGTAGATTCATTGAAGGTTTATCCATGGTTGCACATCCAATCACCTCGCTGTAGAAGAAGGAAACAAAGTTTGAATGGACTGTCAAATGTGAAGAGAGTTTCCAACATTTGAAGGAATTGTTGACCAGTGCACCTATTCTAAAGGTTGCAGATCTGGATGAAGATTTTGTTGTGTGCACAGATGCATGCAAGGAAGGACTTGGTGGAGTCCTTACACAAAATGGGCATGTCATACGTTATGATTCAAGGAATCTTAAGGAGCATTAAAGAAATTATGTTACCCATGACTTAGAGTTTAGAACCATAGTTCACACTTTTAAAATGTGGAGGCATTACCACATGGGAAGAAAATTTGAGCTGAAGACAGAATCATAACGGTTTGAGACACTTGTTTGAACAACCAACACTAAATTCCAGACATACTAGATGGTTGGAATTTCTCAGTGAATATGAATTCAATGTCAAGCATATCAAGGGAAAAGAGAATAAAGTGGTTGATGCACTTAGTAGGAGGGTACATGATATGCATGTTGCAACCATTAATATGTACAGGATAGATTTAAAAGATAGAATTCTAGAAACTATAATAGCAAACCCACATTATGCACAAGTTAAAGAAAGCTTGCATCGAAATAATGTATAAAAATATATAAAATATTACAGGTTGGAAGAGGACAAAATCCTCTTGTTCAGGAACAAAGTTTATGTTCCTAACACATAAGAATTGAGAAATATGGTGCTAAAACAGATGCACAATGTACCCTATGTTGGACATCCAGGGTACCGGAAGGAAATTACAACAACAAGAAGCTAGTATTTATGGTCGAGAATAAAGAAAGTTGTGGTTGATTACATACCTAGATGCATGGAATGTCAGAAAGTGAAGACTGAACATATGCATCCAACAATATTACTACAGCCATTTCCCATTCTTGAATGAAAATGGGGGGTAGTTACAATAGATTTCATAGCCAAGTTGCCAAGAAAAAGAAAGCAACATGATCCCATCATAGTAGTGGTGGACAAACTTACAAAGGTTGCACATTTTATACTGGTGAAAATGACTTACAAGGTAGCCAATATTGCAGAGATTTATATGAAAGAAGTTGCTAGGCTACATGGTGTGCCTAAGGCAATAATGTCAGACAGAGATCCCAAGTTCACTTATAAATTTTGAAAGGGAATTTTTAAGGGGTTTGGGACTAACTTGAATTTCAATACAACATATCATCTAGAGTCAGATGGGAAAATAGACATGACTAACCGAGTAATTGAAGATATGTTGAGAATGTATGTGATGAACAAGCCTTCCAAGTTGGAAGATTACCTTCATCTATTTGAGTTTTCTTATAATAATGGGTATCATGCATCATTGAAGATGATCCTATTTGAAACCTTTTATGGCAGGAAATGCAACACACCATCAAGCTGCGACAACCCAACATACATAACAATTATTGGGCCAGACTTCATAAAGGAGATGCAAGAGTAGATGGTAAAGATTAGGTATAATTCAAAGTTTGCACAGGACAAGCAAACGAGTTATGCAGATACAAGTAGGAAAAACAAGGAATTTAAAGTGGGAAAGCATGTGTTTCTAAAAGTAAAAGCTAAGAGGAGCTCACTAAGATTAGGAAGTTGCCCAAAATTGGCAGCTATAAACTGTGGGTTGTTTGAAGTTCTAGAGAAGATAGGCCTAGTTGCATACATGATTGCATTGCCTACATCCATGAGAATTCATAATGTGTTTCATGTATTTTTATTGAATAAATATGTGCCTGATCCTAACCACGTGATTGATTGGACTATGATCCAGATGGAGCACAAAGGGGACTTTCGGGTGGAACCAATGCACATCTTGGACTGGAAAGTCAAAGTGCTTAGGAACAAATCCATCGGGTTGGTAAAGGTTCAATGGACATTCTATGGTCTTGAACATGTTACATGGGAGCATGAGGAGGCCATGCAGAAGGAGTACCAACAATTTTTTGAAAAATTTGAAGAAAGATGAACGCATATTTGTATATAAGTGTACAAGGCTCCATTTTGGCAGCTAGAATTCCTAGAGCCACATCTCAGAGATTCCTATCCGATTTCTGTTAGATCCCTAGAAAGGAAGTGGTATAGCCTAAGGGACTGTGGTGTAGATAAGGGGGTACACTTCCTTGGGTTTTGCAGGTTGAGAAGAATGAGAGATTGTTGGTTGGAATTGTTGTGGGACTTGTAAACTTGCAAAAGTATCAAATTTCATGACGTAAAATTTTGTATATGTATACGGGTATGGTGTTGTGCATTGAGGACAGTGCAATTTGTATGGGGATGGGAGTGTAACATCCCCATTTTTAATCCCTAGATTAGTGATATGTAATGTATATACGATGTATGGCCATAGACCTGACTATGTAATATGTAAACATTGTATATCAAAAATAATAAAATGAATGTTTCGTCAGCTGCAGATGGACACAGATGGAGCAATGGGGGATACATTTCCACAAGAGAGGGGAGGGTCTAAGGGAGGGTCCAAAAGGGAGTCCAAGGGGGAATTACCCATGTCTATTAATCTCAACCCACTTTAATAAATTATTATTGTGTATGAACCCTCTAATTTCCTCTTGAGTGCACCAAAGCCCAATCATTAAACACATGTAAAAGGGTGGGTGTGGAAAGTCACATCCCATAGTTATGAGAGCATGGGGGCTGAGTGCAATAAACATTGGGGAGTATGAGAGTGAACTTGCATGGGGGAAAAGAAAATTTGTATGGGAAAGGAAAGTAGTTTTTTACAGGAAATTTTTGGGATAACAAGGGAGAACATAGTGTGGGAGCTTGAAGACAACGATAGTGGGCATGTGTGGCAACTTGTTGGAGCTGTAAATTCAAGAAGAAACAGGTTGTTAGGCCTATAGAATGAGATTTTGTGTGATAAATTACCCTACAACGGTGAGTTTGTTGCTGTGATATTTTCATGTTGCAGCTGAAATCCCTGGAGTCCCTAACAAGAGACATTCCTATCCAACTTGTCGTGGAGCCCTGGAGGGAAGAGGGAAGATCCGAGGGACTTCTTCCACTAAAAGGGGATACCATTCCTTGGTTTTTTCATGTTGAGGGGAAGAGAGAGCTGATGGATTGGGATAGCTGTAGGAGAATCAACTTGTTGTGGGTTGTGTTGGGATGTGGGTGGACAATAGAGTGACAACACCCCTTTCTTGTGGACTTGTAGCTCCAACTTGGGGGGTGATTTTCTGCTAAGATTTGGAGCATAAAATCTACGATTGGGTGGAACATTTGTCCTCTGTAGCAGGTTTCACATTTGGTTTAAAAGATAAGAGTTTATCTCTGTTACATTGCTTACATTGCTTATATTTCTAGGTTTTATTTGTTATGCATATGCTATATTCTTGGGTAAATTACATGTTGTTGTGTATTGTATAAATGTTTACATTCATAATGTTGTTAAATGCATGTAAATCATGGATATCTTGCATTAGATCGTGGGATTTATTATCTCTTCACAAACCTTGAGTTAGAAGCATTTATATGCTGCTATGTGAATGTAAATTTCGTTGTATTCATGTTTAAAAAATGTTGTTAGCTACATGGGCATTTTTAACATGCATGCTTTTGATTTAATTGGCATCATAAAAAATTTAAATTGTTGGGTTTAGTAGTGGGGAACACTACATACACATTGCAAGGTGATTTAGAAAAATACTCTATGTTGATTGATTAATTATGTAGAGAGTGAGGTGAAGACATAAATTATTTTCTATAGTAGAGTAGCATGGAGCTTGTCAATTGGGTCTAGCTTGGGTGGTTGGGAGGAATGTTTGTTATCCTCCCCACCCAGGTTCGATTCCCACAAGTAACATGTTGAGCTCTTAATGAGTATATTGTTGTAATGGCCTTGAGCCCTATATTGACAAAGCCTCGAGCTTTTGACAAATCCAATTTACCTTGGGTACCATCCTTGGAATGAGGGGAAGTACCTGGTAGGTTTCCCGGGGATATGTATTCCATATTAAGAAAAAGAGGAGCAAGGAGTTGAGGGAAATGATGCTCTTAGGGCTCTTTGGTCCATGGATAAGCATGGTTAAGTTCATTCAAAGATGCCCTCAAAATATCTTTCCATCTTCCTTTTTAGGAGGATCTCCTATCTTACCTCTAGGGAAAAGCCAAAAGACATGTCTTTCCTCCTCCTCAAAAGGATACCCAAATAAATAGAAAATCTAGTGGTATTATTATAGATATTGTAAAGCTTAAAAATGTAGGTCCAATATGTAGATTTATGGGGATTTAGTGATTTGGAAAAACCATTATAGAATGGAAAATATAAATTTCACAATGAAAATATTATTATGAAAACTCTTGGCTATGAAGATGTTACTTTCTAGTGATTGTTTCTTTGAATGAAGAACACGAGTGTATTTTTGAAGGATGGTCATGGTTCATGAACAAGGATGATTTGTAGATGAAATATTGGGCCATAAAGTTTGATCTACATGTGGACATCACACCAAAAACTTCCACATGGGTTTGATTGCTCTTCACACCTTTCACATTTCAGAACATCATTGATTTAGGTAAATTGGTGATGGTTTGGGTACTTTTATTCCACCCTCACAACTCACTATTCAAAAGAAAATGACTACTTATGCAACTATTTGTGTAAACTGTGACCTTAATAAACCTATCCCAACAAAAACCATCTTCAAAGTTGGGACTAAAATTCACAAGCACAATGTTGATTATGAAAATATGTCGTGTAAGTGATTGTCTTACCATGAATATAGACATATAGAAAGCAAGTATCCCTCAAAACCAAAGGATCAAGTAGAAATGGTGAAATGTAAAATTCAGCCCAAAAAGTAAAGGAATGTCGGGAAATTCCAGAGAGAGACAATGAATTAGATCAAACTTCTTAATTGATTGCCTTCTCTAATGGATGCTCTTGAACATGTGAGCTTGATCATCCATATAGCAATCCTCTCCCCCACTCTACTTTTGTTTAAGTCAAAGATATCTCTAATCCCAAAAGCCTTAATCGAAATCCCTTCCTTGTGATGCCTCAACTATTATTTCCCTTGCCATTCACTCGTCACCTCTCAAGGATTTGAACTTTAAGGAACAAGAAAATGACTAGTTTTAGGGAAAAAAACATAGTAATGGTTCCTCCTTGCCACCTCCTAACACTCAAGGTTAATTCCCTTGTGGACAATTTTCCTATGTCTTCTTCAAAATATATCCTAAAAAAAAAGAAGTCAAAACCCTTTGATCCCTATTCTAACCGGTAAAAATATATTAAATTGGAAGTTGGGCACTCCCATCCTCTAGGAAGAAAATGAATGCTAATAAATTTCAAGAGGAAATCCAATTGAATGTGGCTAGTGAGTCTAAAAAAGCATTTTTTATCACATCAATTTTGTCCACATGTAATTCCCAAGTGATGTTAGCCAGATATATCCGAAATCAATATTTATCACCCCTTATAAGCTCAAAACTATGGAGAAAGGATAAATATTTCATGGATGATCGAAGTTAAATCCCAAATTTGACCTCATGGAGAACTGTGTGGTCTGTTAATTCATGTGGCATGCCATCGTGTAGGAAATCCTTTGATACTAGAGTTGTTCCTATTACACTAACACATTAATTTATACGTCCCATTAAATGCCATGATTACATCATGTGAATATTTTTTCAAGGTACGACCATACCAGTCAACTCTCTTCACCCAATGAGGACTACTTGGCCATCTTTTTCCCATACCTAGATTGAATGCAAGCACATCGACCAATATTTGACATGAAGCTCCATTTTCCTCCATTTTCTCCTTTAAGAAGCTCTATAAATGGAGGCCTCCTCCATCCATTTTCAAAATTGTTTCATGCTAAGATTGTGCCAACTTCTATGAAGCCCCTTGCTTCCATTCACCTTTTTTGTGTTTCCTTAGCCTCACATGAGCCATTTTCCCCTCCAGAGTGCTCATTGCATAAGGGGAATTGATGCTACTTTGTTGTAGATTAGAGAGTTCCTTTTGGAGGATAGAAAGAACCATCCCTACAAGACCCTCCTCAAGTGATACAATTCATGCTCTGATTGCCTTTCCATTGGATAATATAAGAACTTTTCTTCTTCCCCACCCAAAGAGTTCTATTATTCATTTGAATGCATATTTAGTTAGTAAACATGTTTAGAGGATAGATTTGATAGATTTGATTTCTTTTTCATTCATTTACTTGTTTGCTTCAATGCCATAACTAGTTGGGATATCTTTTTTTTTTGTACACACACACCAAAAAGCCAAAAGAAAAATGGTGACCATATTGGGGATTTGACCAATAAATCTCATCCTTAGTTGTGTTCTAGGATTTTTTTTTTATTGTTAAGTAGATTAAAACCTAGTTTAGATTGTTATTGAGCCCCAACACAGAGTTGCGAGGCCTTGCTTTCTTTTTCACTTTACTCCAGTCTTAAAAAATTGCGTAGTTGTCAAAACTTTCTCTACACAGTGGCATAGCCTTCGGTTCACACAATCACGTAGTTCAAGAATTTCACACTACACAGTTCATGCATACATGCACTCTACAATAAGTGTATGGTTTTTTAAGCCCACATATTTTGCTTAAAATATCAGTTTTTAGGCCCATTTTCTTGCTGAGGGAATCTGTTGTTAATGTTTTTCATGAATTACTAATTGTTATTTTTCTTAAGAATTTCTCAAAGTCAAGGAAGTTGTATTGATAAAGAAAAAGTAAAGAAATATTTTATTTTTGAGCAATTTGTCTTTCCCAGTTTTTCCTTTTTCTCAACTTACATTTCAAAATTTTCCTTTTCTACATTTTTATTTCATATTTTCATATCATTTTTGCACACATTAAGGGACTCAAAGGCTCTCTCATATCGAATTGTGCTCTTCATCTTGCACTTTTAGCAATTTGGGTGATTCGAAAAAGGATGAGAGAGTGTTATACCTCTTGCAACGCTCCTTAAAAGACAATAGGCTTAGTTCATGTTGCCAAGCCAACACTCCTAAAACCAACCCATTAATCTAACCAACTAAATTGTCCCTCAAGGAACTGAAACAATTTATAGTCTAGGTTAGGACCATGGAGTTAGGCATCCAAAAAATACTCCATGGTCATTTCCCATTGAAATGTAGGCATTTTCCTAGAGAGATTGATTTCCTTTCTATCAAGTGTGTTTACCATTACAATGGGCGTGCCATCTTTTTGGTTTCAATGTTGAGGTCATATTTAAGGATTTGCACGAGTCTCTCAAATCATTCAAATATGTGCATTACCCAACTCAAGAGGACAATAACCACTTGTCCATGACTTGTAAAGAGTCATCATGGTGACCAATCATAGATTTACTAGCAGGTGGATTTCTCATGGTATTGCAAGGGCACCAGAGACAAATAGTGAGAGCCCCTTGGATTTCACAGCCTTGGGCATGATTATTATAATAACTCATTCATACCTCTACTTGCCTTTATGAATGGTTGTTTTTTTAGATATTTGGAAGGCCCCCTTTAGCGATTGTGGATTGCTAGTGATTTCTTAGCATGTATTAGGAGTGTGCTTGTTTCTCTCACCAAGAAACCTTATCACCAATGGAAACACAATTGAAAACCACTTTGTGCATCACTTGTGCACTTGTTCCCTTTGGATACATCACTTTCTGTGACCCATTCATACAACCCGCTACTTTCATAAATCACTTAGTTGATTGCACCTACACCTAGTTGATTTATGGTTTCTGTTGACTCGTAAACGTGCAAATAGCCACCAACCTGCAAATGGTTTCAAGGCATAATTTTTTTTTTTACTATCTATGATATATAAATATTTTAACTATAGATGCCCCCCCCTAGGAAGAAATAATGGAAGTTTAATTTCAATTATCTCCAAAAATGAATGTCACCATTTTATTGGAATAGTCTCATTAACATTATGCAATGATAATGTTTCCTTCTTCATTTGATTATGTGCTTTACTGTTGATCTGGTTGCACAAAAAAGAAGAAAGGTTTTGTTCATAAAAACTTCAAAAGATCCTCTTTTACGCACACATTCAACTCATAAATAACATTGATTCTTTTACAAGAAAATTATGAGGTGCTTAAATTATTTTTATAATTGTTGTATCTTAATAGACAAATATCGAGTTCTAAAGGATGGTGTGGTCTAGAGATGACAAGTTATTTTGTTATATTGTTTACCACATATAAAAAGTTATGGTTCTACATATGTTACTACATTCATATATGGAAGCATTTGTTCTATGTATAAAGGTGACATGTTGAAATCAAAGGGTCAATATGTTAAAGTTTTTTAGTGCATATATTATAAACTATGAACTTAACGTTTGTATGATCGACCACCTCACAACTATATGATAACACTGAATATTGAATATATATGTTGGTTATATCATTCATGTGCTTTCAATGTGGTTTTAATTGTGAACATTAGATATGAGGTTGATGTGAAATTTGGGCCGTCATTTGAGTTGGCAGAGTTATAAGTTAGTCGACAAGGTTATATGGCATGTGAACATATGCATATTTGGCAGTATCTCATAATTTTGATTGGTTGATGATATTAGTGGAAT